>WEIT01031389.1:0-34046 GCA_013389985.1 Dryoscopus gambensis
GCCGTGCCCGGGGGCCCCGCCGCTGTCCCCGGCCAGCTGCCCGCGCTGCTGCAGCCTGTGCCTCAGCTGCCCAGCCAGGTTCTCCCGCAGCTCCTGCAGCCGGCTGTCCAGGCCGTGGGATTGCCAGTCAGCATTGGACAAGCTGCGGAAGCCTCACTTCCTGCTGGAGATGCTCTTTACCAGGTATTGTTGCAAGCCAGCAGACCTCTTCTCCACATTTTTGCCCGTTCCTCTGAGGTACCAGATCTGAGCCGTGTGCCCTGGGCAGCTCAGGCAGCTCACTTCTCATATGAGAGCCATTAAGCCACCAAGATGAATTCTGTTGTGCGGTAAAGAACCGTTTTAAGGAGGAGAGAAGAAAAAAGTCCTTGGACAACCATGTGTTTTGAATTTTTCATATTTGGCACTGGAATTTGCCTAAAATGACAGAATCATAGTGCAGGGCTTTGTTTCAACCACTGTGTGAGAGAACAGCTATATATTCAAGAGATCTCTCGCTTGAGGAAAAAGAAAATAAGAAATTGTGACTTTAAAAATAGGAGATGTGTGTTGGAAAGAAAATCAATGGCAGCATATTCAACAATGTCAGTATTTCATTCCGAGTCTGGGAAGGGGTGGGACAGGGAATTGGTAGAAATCGGTCAGGCAACATGGATCTTGGATGTGACGTAAGTACCTGGTGCTGGTTGTGGACTGCTAGACTGGTGGGCACAGACTGCTTCAGCGACTTTGTGTGATCACTCACTGTAAAAGTGGCAACCTGAATAATGATAAGTGTTCCTTGTTTCTGGGTCAGCTCATTACAAGAGAATGGGAAGAACACAAGAGTGGTTTTGCTGTTTAATCTCAAGAATCAGCAGCAGTTGTATAACATCTGAGCCGTAGTTGTTCAGCCTGAAAATTCTTCAAGCTCATTTCTAATCTCAGGCTTCAAAGTCTTAAGCTATATAGGCAGCTGCAAGAGTTGGGAGGTGAAGATTGTTTTGCCTAAGACTTGGGACTATGAGTGGGAATTTGCTTGTTCAAGCATGGTGACTTGCATGCTGGCTGCATGAGCAGTTTGCTCCGCATCTTTGGGAAGATTTTGGGAGTGTTTGAACAAGTACAGAAGTTTGGAACGTGCCCCTGGAACTGATACTTTTTTTTTGTTACTGTCTTGTTTCCTAATTAGCTCTGACATTCACTGACTTATTCCCCTATTTCTGTTGCAGGGCTTCCCATCTCGGCTGACGCCGCAGTACGCGGGCGACTCGAACGTTGCACCTTCCTCTGCTGTGGCCTCTGCCAGCATTCCTTCTGCTGTGCTGTCGCCTCCCTTGCCCACAGATGCAATGGCCCAGCCAGGCTACCTTGCCCCCGTTGTGCAGCCGTATGGGGAGCAGAACGTTTTAGTCTCCGTGGGCAGCCTGGGAGGACAGGTTCAGGTGCCCCAGCCTCCCGTGAGTTTAGCACAACAGGCCTCCTCTGCCTCCTCGCAGCAGGCCGTCGTGGAGGTAAATACATGGAATAAATGGAACAATAGATTTTGGATGTTTGACTCGTGCAGCAGTGTATCTCTGTGGGGAACTGATCCCTTCTGTGCTTGTCTTCAGGTGGAAGTTAATATTTCAAATCGCCTTTTTCTTACAGCAGAATGTCATGCCAATGTGGGGACCTTGTTGCCACTGGTTGTTCTGTTGGGAAGTGAGTGTGCATCCTGCAGGCAAAAAGCAGTAAAACACTTCACTTCTTGCTAGTCCTGTAGAACATTTTTGCCGTATCAAAGACAAGCTGCAGTCGATAGCCTTTGAGAATCTGTCATTATGCCTATTCCCTGCAGCGTGGCTCTTGCAGGGAGAATTTGAAATGTCTTTGTGTTCTGCATTGGCTTTCCTTTTGCACATTCTGTTAGTAAGACTGTAACTGCATGGCAAACTGTAGTGACATGTCTCAGTAGAAAGGATGGCTGGTTTCCTCTCCTCACCCCTCCTCAGATGATGTTTTGCTTCACTGCAGTTTGCTCTAGAGTATTTTGTAAACTAAAGCTGTCTAGATGCCAGCTGTTTAAACTTCTAAAAAGGCAGAGCTTTGAGCTTTACAACTGGTTTGGGAGGAAACACTGAAGACTACTGGGTTGCTTGAAAAGGAACTGCACTCTCGGAGGGGTTCTTGATTGTAGGTCTCTATTCATAGGGTACTCAGGGGGTCTCACAGACTGCTTCTTCAGAGACTCTTCCAGCAACACAGCCTGCTCAGTCTACCCCTTTGGCTTCCTCTATGGATAGGTGAGCATTGCTTCTCTTCACCAAGCTGAATTTCAATGTCATGTGTTAGATTATACTTCCATGGATAATCTTTAGATATACTTTTTCACCATTTTTTTTTCACTGAGTCTGTTATTGAGGATGTGAGTAACTAAAGTTCCAAGAGGAAAAAGAGGATCCTGAAGGGTGGAGTAGGTTGTGATTTATGGTGGGGTATGGAGTGAATAAATAAGATTGTGTATAGTGATTTACTTCTAGTCCTTTTTCCTTTGTCATGTCAAATGGATCATAAGTGTTTTTTTTTTTTTTGTCCTTTTGGCGCTTAAGTAGTATTCAAACTCCAGACAGCTTGAAAACATAAAATAGATTTGTAGAGCTTGACTTGCAAGAGGTGCAGCAAAAGAATTATTGTTAGAATTTCTATTGAAGCAACCCAAAGTGGTGACAGGACTCTTTTCCTCTGCTTGGTGATTGACACACATTGACCACTTCCCAGAACAGAGTATCATGTGACGGGTTAGAGTATCATTGCAGTTCTGGAAAGCATGGATACTAACAGGAAGGTGCCTTTTGTTTTTAGTGCACATTCTGATGTTGCTTCAGGACTGAGTGATGGCAACGAGAATGTCCCAGCTTCTAGTGGAAGGCACGAAGGGAGGACAACGAAGCGTCACATGCGCAGGTCTGTGCGCAGTCGCTCTCGCCATGAGAAGACTTCTAGGCCAAAACTGAGAATTCTAAATGTGAGTATGTTTTGGTTTAGGGACAGGTCAGTAGTCACGATGCATTTTTGAGCCTCTACAAGCATTCCAGATATCCTCAGCTAAGAGCTTTTTGGAGCATTAGATAAGGTGAAATTGGCTTGCTTAGGTCCCAGTGGTTCCACAGAATATTCGGTGTATCCTCATGATGCCTAAAAACAGAGGCTAGTCAAGAATAAGAAAATAAAAGTAGGTATTTATTTGAAGGGCCTTCAAAGGTACACCTTGGGAGTGTAAAACCTCTGAGGGGCTCCACCCAGAATGGACACTGGGTCACAGGTTCTTCACACTTTTATAAGCTTGGTCCATTTGCATATCCGGGTAAATTCTCCAATTATAACTTCAGTTAATGATGTAATTACCCCAAGTTTGCCCCTCCTCTTCAGAGGCTTTTAGTTTACACATTTTGGGGCCTGGGACAACCAAGGTGTTCTTGGAGAGCAAACCCAGAGAGGTTTGTTATATCTGACCATTATGAGAGAACAGCAGCTCACAGGCCACACCAAACTTCAGAGTTACACACCAGGCAGCACAGGATTTGAACAACATCAAAGTTAAAACCTAAGGCATCACTCAGACAAAAATCATGCTCTATGTGGCATTATTTGTTAGACTGGAAAGATAGAGCATGTTTATATTACACCAGTACTGTTAAGTTTATCCAGTGAACTTTAAAGCAAAAATCTTAGATTCTTGTGGTTTTGGTTTGAAGTATTATTTTCTTTGCTTTAGGTCTCAAACAAAGGTGATCGGGTAGTGGAATGCCAGCTAGAGACACACAATCGGAAAATGGTTACTTTCAAATTTGATTTGGATGGCGATAACCCTGAGGAGATAGCTTCAATTATGGTAAGATATATTTTAGAGATGAAGAATCCAGTCAGTTGTATTTTTTTGTTTACATTTCAGAATTGCTCTTCCATGTAGCATGGTGTGTGTTCACCTTATTGGTGCACAACCACAACTGGAAATATGGCACAGAGTGGTTTAGCAGTCTGATTATTAATTAATGTTGCATGCACAAGTCATATGAATTTGTGTCAGTTTTTACCTTAGAATTGAGGTTTTTATCAGGTAAAAACTGCTTCTGTTGTTTTGGTTGCTTTGATTTTTTTTCAATCTGACATTTTTAAAACTGCAAGCAAGCTTCTGGAAGTGCCAGGTTAAAAAAATTCTGTTTGCTTTTCTAAGAGCAGACATGGCTAGATCTTATTACTCTCAAGTGTTTCACCATAGTTGTCAATTAAAATGGCAAGATTCTGCCTTTAAAGTAAGGAACGGGAATTGCATTTTGGTTTCTGAAAGTACGTAGTGACTGATGCTGCTTTTGGCTTTATCAAAAGAAAAAAACCTTCCCCATTCCATGTATGATGGCCAGACATAGGAAGGAATTTGCCCTGTACAGATGCTTTTAAATGAGAGTACTGAGTAGCATAGAATACTATTACTATAAAAGATATCCCCTTTTTATTTTTTAATTTAAACTCATATTTTTGGTCTGGTATAGTCTCAATGAGCCTGAGATGGTTTTAGTGTTACTGGAGTGAGGAGGGATGACAAAACACAGTATCTTCTGCTGTCTTCTTGGGCACGTGTGCAGTATTTATCTTTTGCTGAGAGAGTTGGCAGAATCTGAGTTGGTGTGTGCTGGATTTGTGCTTGTCAAAAGGAACCAAACCAGCAGTATGGGAGAAATGATCTCTGCCACTAATGGCTCTCTGAGAAAGAGGAAGAAGCTGGTTCTTGGCTAAGTACATATATTAGCACAGTGAAGAAGTCAGTAACATGAAGTCACGTGCTGGGAAATATGGAGAGTACACAGATGTCTTTCTTCACCTACAGCTAAAGTGATCCGATGGAGAAATATGAGAGTATGTTTGATTTATAAAAACTAAACAAGCAAAACCAAAACTAACACACAAACACTCTCCAAGCAACAAAAAATGCAAGTATTTGAAGATGAGTAGATGCAAAATAAGTGAATTTTGCATCCAAAATGCAGTCATGTAGTTAAGTATGCAACCTCTGCACACTCTAATTCAAACATCTGAATCTCAAACGTTGTGCTCATTGGTTCCTTGTTGAATATTGAGCAAACTATTGATTGCAAGACTTCCTTGTCTCCTTTTAATCATGATAACTGTTTGGCATACCCCATACAGGTGTCTGTCGTTCCTAAACTTAAAGTACTGAAGGTTTCTGTAACTAGAAAAGTATTCTTCTTTGCACAGGCTGATATAAACACATCACACCTGACTTTCCTTTTCTTGAACCAGCATCCCAGGCATTTAATGTAAAAGCAGCATCTCAGGCTTTACCTCTAAGGCACTTTCTGTTTTCCAGCATAGAATCTGTGACTGACAGCTCTACTTCAGATTCATAGACTGTCTCTGCGAGTTTTGCCATGCATAATTTCAGGAGATAGAATACTCTCGTGGGTTAGACCAAAGCAAAAATATCTTCCTAACTACCGAGTATATTTGTTTAAATTAATTTTGTCCAACATAAGCAAGAGAAGGTACTTTCATAAAGCAGTACAATGTATTGGAACTAGACAGGCTGAGCAATCTTCCTCTCCTTGTATTTGGAACATACTTCGTGCTGGCTTTTGCTTACCACAGCCAGACTTTAAATCAGTGATGTGCAGCCTGCACAGAGGAGAAGTTGTGTATGGCATGGAAAGAGAGAAGCACGGGAGACATCTTGCAATGCAGAATTTTCAATTTCTTTTGTATTACAGTTCTCTTTAAATGTGTCTCTTAATGCACGTTGCGTTTGTTAGACAGGAGGAATTGCAGTAAGATAAGGCTGCTAATTTTACATTCCTCTGTACCGAGTAAAGATTGAGGTGACAGTTTGATGAAGAAGTGAGATTGAATGTTGTTCCACAGCAAGGACTAAACCAGGGCACACACTTCTGTGCTGGAGATAATTTGAGAAACAATTGTTTTTCTCTAAGGTGCTGCCAACTTCATCTTGTTCAGAAGAACAGCAAAGGGAAGACAAATGTTTGCACCAAGAGTAAATTGTAGTTATTCAAAACACTGTTTTGAAATTGTTTGTGGAAAATTACTGTTGCTTTGTTCTCTTTACAGGTGCAGAATGAGTTTATTTTAGCAACAGAGCGAGACTCATTTGTAGAACAGGTACGAGAGATTATTGAGAAAGCCGATGAAATGCTGAGTGAGGATGCGAGCGTGGAGCCAGAAGGGGATCAGGGGCTGGAGAGTATGCAGACAAAAGATGATGGCTTCTTCCCAGGGTCGCAGGTATGTGAAGGACAGACTGCCTCAGCTGTTTGTATCTTCCATTTTGGGTGGTATGGTTTTGTGAGTAGAGGTAGCTAGAAATAGAAACTTCCTGTCATGAGAGATATCAAAGATCAATAATAAAAGACAAAAAGAGAAAGCTTCATATCAGAGTGAGTGCCTAAAATTAAGTTAGAAAGCTAAATAACAGACCTCTTACTTTTTGATGTGTTTGAAGACTTCCGAAGCTGCTGAATCTCCTAACAGGCCACTAAACAGACAGTCTTAAATGCTGATGCTTCTTGGATTTGAGATTATTGTGAGGTGGGACAGTAAAACCCCAACCCTGTGCTGCTCACTAACCACTGAGAGCCTGGTCTCAGGCCCTCCACCCAGTGAAGTACTAAGAGATTGGGTAGCTCAGTTAGGAAACGCAGATTTTGAAACTGTTTGCTGGATGCCGAAAGGGGTCACATTTCCTGAATCTGTGCCTTAATTACACCCAGAACTAGTGGGGAACAGCCATTTATCTGTAGAATGTTTACAGAAATGAGTTGGATTTCCAAAAGGATTTTTTAGATCAAATTGTTATATTGACAGTCACTAAGCTGAGAGTCTCTAAAAACACTGTAGCTGACATTTATCTGGGCAGAATTCCTCTAGTTTGGTGATGGTGCTTAGGTCCCAGGTACTGCTTCCCTTAAATGCCCACATTTCAGTAAGCTAGCATTTTAAGAACTATCTTGTGGGTTTCTGTTTCAGAATAGAAGTTTAAATTTTATCTTACTTTACAGAAATTAGAGTTCAAACAGCCAGATCCTACATCTTCCATGCCACAAAGAATAGGTAAGTCTTTTGTGATTTTTTTCAACAGTTACCTTTTTCTGTTTCAGCGGATGGGTGCAGCCAAGTTTTTATTTTGTATGATGGAGTGCACATTCCGTGTTGCAGGTTATGTATTTAATTACAAGCACGTGTCACTAAGCAGCCACCTTCTTTCTGTTTAGGGGTTCCTCCTAGCTCCTTTACCCAGGTTGTTCACTCTGCGGGAAGACGGTTCATTGTCAGCCCCGTCCCCGAGAGCCGGCTGAAGGAGCAGGGCTTCTTCACATCTGCTGTTTCTGCAGGAAACGAAGCTTCCGACATGGGTGAGTTGTCTAAACCCCTAAAAGCTGATACCTAAGACATGTTCATCAAAACTGTGGAATTAGGTAGCTAAACTGTTCCTGAAGACTTCCTGAGCTACTCAGGGAAGTAAGGAACTGTTGGTGCTGGTAGGAGGTGACCATAATTTGGGTCATATTGTGCAGGATTCTTGGGGAAAAACTGCTGATGGGCTGCCTGCAAAACTCTGAAAACTGCAGTCTGTACTTTAATATCAGCCTGGATTTGTGCGTTTTGTTGTTTTGATGTGGGTTTTTTGTTTGGCTTGTTGGGATTTTTTTTATGCTAAGAGGTAAATGTGGTCTTAGCCTAGCCACAGACAGTAATACTGTAATGAACTTGTTTAGGTGGATGGATAATTTTCTTTTCTTCCAGTTGCAGCATCTCCAGTACATGGTCCTGGAATGAATCTCTCCCACTCAGCATCATCACTGAGCTTGCAGCAAGCTTTCTCTGAGATGGGGCATGCTCAGATGACAGAAGGACCTAGCACAGCTCCTCCAGTGTTCAATCAAACAATACCACCATTTCCACCTGCACTTTCTACCATGGCGGGCAGTGGTGCAACTCCCGCATCTGTGGCTACTTCTTCAGTATCTGTTTCCTCCGGCACTGGTGTTTCTCTCCCAGGATCTGTTACTTTGCCTTCAGAAAATGCAGCTGTTGGAGCTGCACCAAGCACAAGTGTGCCAAGCTCTATTTCTCCACCTCCAGCCTCGCAGTCAGGACAGCAATCGGCCGGTGTCACTTCCAGCGTGAGCGCCCCTGCTTCTTTCTCCTTATCTGCCACGTCCCAGCCTGCCCAACCAGTGACTGCAGACATTGCCCCCAGTATCAGCACACCATCGTCTCTGGCACTGCCGTCTACCCAGGTTCCTGGTGTCACTGGTCTGGGTGCTGTGGCACCAGCTGTGACATCTCAGTCTGCTCCTCAGATTGTGAGCAGTATGGCAGCACCACAGACATCTGTTGCCCTGTCTCTGGCTCAGAACGTGGCTTTGCAGCTTCCTCAGCTCAGCAGCAGTGGCTCTGTGAGCAGTCTGGCAGAAACAATAGTCGTAAGCGCTCCACAGTCACTACCGGAGACCGGGCACTCTCTGGATAAATCACATCCCTGCAATGCAGCTGGCTTATCTCTCCCCATCTCTGCACCTTTGTCATCCTCAGTAGCATCAAGCATTTGTAGTTCAGTCTCTCAGCCGGGGATCCATCCCTTACTTGTTCCATCAGGAATTACATCAACACCTGTCCTACCCCAGATTTCAGGTGCGACACCCATGTTGCCCCAGGTTCCCTTACCTGGTGTCTTGCCACAACCAGTCACTAACTTGCCTGCAGTACAGCAGACTTTGATACACAGCCAGCCTCAACCAGCTCCATTGCCCAACCAGCCTCACGTTCACTGTCTGGAGGCTGATGCTGACGCTCAGTCTAAAGCCCCTGGTATCGATGATATAAAGACCCTGGAAGAAAAGCTGCGGTCTCTGTTCAGTGAGCATGGCAACGTGGGAACGGTGCATCCGTCAGTGTCTCTGGAGACCTCGCTGGTGATGGAAACCACGGTTGTTCCCGGGATCCCAACCACTGCTGTCGCACCAACCAAACCCCTGACATCCATTAGCACTTGTATACCTCCAAGCAGTTTGCCTCTCGGACCAACTGGCTTGCCAGTGCTGACTCCGGCTGCCACCCCTGGGCAAGCGCTCACCCCCGGCAGCTACGTCCCGGCCTCGGGCAGCATGGGCACGGCAGCAGCGAAGGCGGGGGCCTCCCCTGCCAAGCCCCCCCTCAGCAGGGTCCCGGTAAGGAGCGCGGCGCCGGGGGCTCCCCGGTGCTGGCAGGAAACGGCCTTCTGGGGCCGCGTCCTTTTCTTGAGGCTCTTTATTCAGGAAGAAGCTTCTTCATGTAGCGTAGCATTGAAAGGTTTACGTTCTGGTTGTTTTTCTGTGTCCCGAGAGGTGTTTTATTTTGTCCCTAATGGGGAAAAAAAGTCCAGTTCTGTTTTGTGCTTCTGAGAGATGTGTCTGATGTCACTGTTAGTTTTTCCCGCTCTTAAACTACAAAGAGCGAAGCAACTGTGGTTTGCTTTTTCTGTTTGTTTGGGGTTTTTTCCTTGATACTGCTTTCTTCAAATAGAATTTGGATGTCTTGCTTTAAATAGCTTTTGATCTTGTACATGGCCACTAGACTGAGATGGTTGGTTGTGTATTTCACAGAGTGGTCAGGATAGTGAAGTTTTGCTTCCTGTCGTGAGTCTGTTCCTTGCAGGCAAGGGTGAACATGACTGAAAGGGGATTTTTTTTAAAGTTCTCTGCTACTTATTTGATGCCTGGATATTGTTTTCCTTTCAAATGCTAGATCTGTGAGAGCAGGATTTTGAGAACTTTAAAAGATACCTGAAAACAAACCTTTTTTTTGCTTACTGACTCATGCTCTACAAGCAAAACACGCTTTCACAAAGAAATAATGCCTCACAGTAACAACTTGAGAGATGTTTTGGATGTTGTTACCTGCTCACCAACCAGATATATCAATACATGAAATTTTCTTTTAAATGTCTGCCTGTGTGGGAACACAGCACATTTCAGGATTTTAAACTAGTTTGGTAGTCCTTTCCTTAAATGGAAAGGGAGCCCTTAAATGGAAATAAATTGAAGAAACTTTCAGGTATTTAACAAACCAAAAACTTTCATACTCGCTCCTTTTTGTTTCTGTAATGTTTTTTTGTACTAACCAACACTTTGTGTTGGTTGTCTTTAGCCAGCCTTGCTATTACCCAGTTTCAGGCCATTCAAACTGAGCCAATGCTCCCAGCATCTCCATTCATTAGTAGTCTTTCCCATGTACTCTTTGTAGTCAAAGACAGTGGAAAATTTCTGCTATGGAAGAGTGGGAATATGTGCCAAAAAAGTTGATAAGGAAATCTAGACACAAAGGCATCCATTAATATTTCAAAGAAATTGAAAATTAGGAAAGAAATATTAGAAAAAGATGGAAACTGGTATTCATTCAGGAACAGTTCGAGCAGTTAGAAAATTGCTAATTGCAAACCTGTAATCACAAAGGCTTTGGTTTAAATGCAATAAATGTTATAGGGTTTTTGACAGTCAGTTGTAGAAAGCTTACCTCCTCTCTGAAGTTTTCATTTATAAATTAGCTTGTTTTTTTTTTCCAAAGCTTAATTTTAATTTCACTTTGTGTTGTTGCTGAGTGTTAGGGAGCTTACTGCTTTAGTTTTCTGGGGTTTGCTAAGCTCTGTGTCTGTGTATTTATTTTGTTTGTGGCCAGACTGTTAACCTAGACAGTTAAATGTGTTTCAACTTGTCTTACAAATGTATTTAAAGTATGTTTTGCCTCTTATTTATAAACTAAATGATGAAGTTACCACAGGTTAAAAATTCGTGCCTCAGAACAGGTAACATCCTGCTGGTGTGTTCCTGCTGCACAAAAAAGTTGAGCTAACGCAACTCGGCCTAGTTGCTGCTGAGATGATTTTGGGAGGATGGCTGACTCTGGGCAGCCGCTGCTGCAGTTTGAGCGGTCGGTTTGAGCTGTGGTAGCACACTGCAGGCTGGAGCAGGCTGTGGGGCAGTGCCCTGTGGGGCAGTGCCCTGCCCAGCAGTGCCCGCTGCTGCAGTTTGAGCTGTGGTAGCACACTGCAGGCCGGAGCTGGCTGTGGGGCAGTGCCCTGCCCGGCAGTGCCCGCTGCTGCAGTTCGAGCTGTCAGTTTAAGCTGTGGTAGCACACTGCAGGCCGGAGCTGGCTGTGGGGCAGTGCCCTGCCCGGCAGTGCCCGCTGCTGCAGTTTGAGCCATCGGTTTGAGCTGTGGTAGCACGCTGCTGGCCGTGCTCCCTGCGCTGGAGCAGGCTGTGGGGCAGTGCCCTGTGGGGCAGTGCCCTGCCCGGCAGTGCCCGCTGCTGCAGTTTGAGCTGTCAGTTTAAGCTGTGGTAGCACGCTGCTGGCCGTGCTCCCCGGGCTGGAGCAGTGCCCTGCCCTGTGGGGCAGTGCCCTGCCCGGCAGTGCCCGCTGCTGCAGTTTGAGCCATCGGTTTGAGCTGTGGTAGCACGCTGCTGGCCGTGCTCCCTGCGCTGGAGCAGGCTGTGGGGCAGTGCCCTGTGGGGCAGTGCCCTGCCCGGCAGTGCCCGCTGCTGCAGTTTGAGCTGTCAGTTTAAGCTGTGGTAGCACGCTGCTGGCCGTGCTCCCCGGGCTGGAGCAGTGCCCTGCCCTGTGGGGCAGTGCCCTGCCCGGCAGTGCCCGCTGCTGCAGTTTGAGCCATCGGTTTGAGCTGTGGTAGCACGCTGCTGGCCGTGCTCCCTGCGCTGGAGCAGGCTGTGGGGCAGTGCCCTGTGGGGCAGTGCCCTGCCCGGCAGTGCCCGCTGCTGCAGTTTGAGCCATCGGTTTGAGCTGTGGTAGCACGCTGCTGGCCGTGCTCCCCGGGCTGGAGCAGGCTGTGGGGCAGTGCCCTGCCTGGCAGTGCCCGCTGCTGCAGTTTGAGCCGTCGGTTTGAGCTGTGGTAGCACACTGCTGGCCGTGCTCCCTGCGCTGGAGCAGGCTGTGGGGCAGTGCCCTGTGGGGCAGTGCCCTGCCCAGCAGTGCCCGCTGCTGCAGTTTGAGCTGTCGGTTCGAGCTGTGGTAGCACGCTGCAGGCCGGAGCTGGCCGTGCTCCTCGGACTGGAGCAGGCTGTGGGGCGGTGCCCTGCCCAGCAGTGCCCGCTGCTGCAGTTTGAGCTGTCGGTTTGAGCTGTGGTAGCACACTGCAGGCTGGAGCAGGCTGTGGGGCAGTGCCCTGCCCAGCGGTGGCCGCTGCTGCAGTTTGAGCTGTCGGTTTAAGCTGTGGTAGCACACTGCTGGCCGTGCTCCCTGCGCTGGAGCAGGCTGTGGGGCAGTGCCCTGTGGGGCAGTGCCCTGCCNGGCAGTGCCCGCGGCGTGCAGGGCAGCCGGCTGGCCTGCCCCAAACTCCTGAGGCCCTGTGTGTGCTCAGACTTCACAGGCACTGGCAAACCTTGGGATGGCAGCTGAGAATAAGAATTGCAAATTGTGTACTGGGTTGCTTAATTCCTAGAACTTCCCGCTTCCCTAACAATGGAAATTACTAACTGGAATGTACTGCCTGACCTGGTGAGGAGGCTTTGATGCCTCCCTCTAACCTTTCGAGTCTCTCTAACCTCCTCCACATAACTTGAATGACTTGCCCCTACCCAGTTGCATGGCCTATTCACCCTCTGTGGGTCCTCAATACCCTTCAGGTTCAAAAAGAAGTGATGGATCAAAAGATTGGTGTGAGAGCTCTATAAATCTGTTTCTGAACAAGTGGAGACATCCTCAGGCACTGACAGTTCCTGTTCTCAAGTCATGTTGCTTGGAACAATTTGCTGGAAGCATGCATCTTGCAGTTTCTAGTGGACAGTTAACATAGATCTGTTGGAAGGAGACTGAGTGCATTCTTGCACCATTTTAGAAATTAAGCTTCTTGGAAGAATTATTTTAGCATTTCTTCCAGACTTGAAAATAGTATCCCCAAGATACTTTGTTCCTGGATACTGCAGCTTGTTTAAACTGGAAATTGTGGCTGCTCGAAGATATTCTGGATTATAAAATAAAAACAAACCAAACAACTTCCCCCTACTTGGTTACAAAAGTCCCTAAAGACTCCTATGGTAACTGTCCAGGGAGGAATTCTCTACCAAAAAAAAGGTTAAGGCTTCTGTTGTGTGACATGACTGACTGTAGCTTGGTATCTGATCCTTCTGTTGTTCCATGTCTGATGGACGCGCGTTTCCTCTTCGTTATCCATAGGTGCTACCCATAGGTTCTGACCTTCCGGCTGGCACTCCATCCAGTGAGCAGCTGCCACCTTTTCCAGGACCTTCACTAACTCAGGTGCTACACAACTTGGCAGATTTTATCTGCTTCTTTTCCCTTCAGAGAGCATGTTTCGATTAAACTCTCCATTGCATGTTATTAATGTTCTTGTTTTTCTTTCTTTCGACTGAGTAACCCCTTTTGTGTAACGTAGCAGTAGCCAGAGTGGCTTCAGCACTGGCTGTGAGTGACCTGGTCTGGTGGAAGGTGTCCCTGCCCATGACAGGGGGTTGGAACTGGGTGATCTTCAAGGTCCCTTCCAACCCAAACCATTCTGTGCTTTTCTGCAGCTTGCCCTTTGGGGTGCTGTACCCAGTGCCCAATCAGGCTTAGGGGTTGTAGTGTGTTAATCTGAATTTGAGAGGTTTTTTTAAAAAATGTAATGCAGGGGAGTGTGTGCATAAAACTTGAACCTGCTTTCTTCTATGAAAAACTATATATTGCCATGAAATGTTTATGAAAATGTAGAATTGCTGCCTTTGTGAATTCCTTGTGAGATTTTGGGGTTTGCTTGTTTCTTTTGGTGATTGCCTTTTTGTTTGGTTGGTTTTGGTTTGTTTGTTCCTTTGTTTTTTGTTTGTTTGGTTTGTTTTGTGATTATTACTGCATTTTGATTTCACTAGGCTTTAAGATTTGCAAAAGATATTTGAAGCTCCCTATCACAAAGATGACTTGAAATGTAGCAGTGGCTTCCCCTGCTTAGCTTCTGTCCTTGTATACAATAGTTAGCTTGGATATTTTGTGTGTAAATGGTGGTGCCAGGCAATGGGACAAGGGGCAGCGGGCAGACACTGGAGCAGGGGAAGTTCCACCTGAACAGGAGGAAGAACTTCTTTCCTGTGCAGTGATCATGCACTGGAACAGAACGTCCAGAGAGGCTGTGGAGTCTCCCTCACTGGAGGCATTCCAGACCCCTCTGGATGCCATCCTGTGCCCTGTGCTCTGGGATGGCCCTGCTTGAGCGGGGAGGTGGGACCTGATGACCCCCTGTGGTCCATTCCAGCCTGAGCCGGTCTGCAAGTGTGGTTTGTACAGATAAGGCAGATGACATCTGAAGTCGGAAGGAAAAGGCTTATTTAACTGAAATATTTTCTAAAAGTAGCTCATTTTTACATCTTGATCTTATCGAGCCATGGGCCATATTCCTGCCCTGTGAGTAGCAAGGAAATAGGTATCTTCTTTCTCCAAACTGAGCAAGAAAAACCCCTGACTTCAGAGGCAGAAGCTGGTTTCTCTCTTTTAGTCAGTTCTTTCTGAAGCATGGCTTTACTGACGAGAAGATGACAACAGTTTGCTGATAATTCTTACTTGCATTCTTCCCATGGTCAGGTATCAGGTGGATCAGGAGACAGCTGGTTAAAATCAGTCATATGGAGTTCATAGTCCTTTTCATTCTCATTGCTGGAAACTCAGTATATTAGTAGGATTTTCCCCCAAGCTCAAAAGCCCTTGTAGCCACTTCTATGACTCAAGCCACTGTACCACTGCAAAAGGCTGCTTCCTGTTTGTCATAGGTATTTCTGGCAGGATTTGTGGCGTGAAGAGTCACAAATATAGATCCCTTGCTTCTTGTCCTTTGCAAACAACTTAGCGAATTTCAGTTCTCATTTGAACTCACAAGGTTTGTCTAGGAGTGAGACAAAATGGGAGGAGACCAATTGGATCAAATCTCTTTGACTTTGAAGAGCGCTTGCTGCTATCATATAATACTATCTGGAAAATTACTGGTTTGTCTCAAAGTAGATATGCTTGCCTTCCGTGCTGCTTCTGTCACTAGTAGGTGATTACACAACTTCTTTTCCTTTCCTTAGTAGCAGACTCATAATCTGCAGACAGAGTACACAGAGTCATCACAAGACCAGTTTTGAACAGTCTGTTCCATAGTCTTAAATACCTGTTCTATTTATTCCTTAATTGCTTTTTAAAGTGTATTTAGATTAATCTCTCAAGCTTCATTTTGCTCCCCTTGTTCTGTAAGGAAACCTTTATTTCCTGATCATTCTGATAGCTCTTTGTTTACTTGAAGCAAATATCTTCTTGTGAGCATAAGTGAAGGGAATTATTTAGTATTTCAGGTGACATGTCCCCTTTATTTTACAGTGTTGGATTATATTAGCTCACTTGTTGCTAAGCATTTGGATTTCTGAATGGAGTCATAGAAGTCAGCATCTTCTGCTTTTTTTTTTGTAATGGAATTGATACAGGCTTTATTGTTCCTAGGTTTTGCTTTCAAATTCACAGGTCAGGAAGAATGTTATCCTGGCAACCTGCTGAAAGCATCTTTATGCTATTGTGTACCTCTAACTTTCAGTGGAAAGTAGTATTTTTATGTTATGATCTCTGCTTCAGTTTTAAAAACAGATACAGCTTTTTTTATATAAAAGACTTGGAAAGATTAATAATGCTAAAGTTTGGATGAAAATGTGTGTTCTGTAGGATCAGAATTGCAACTTAAAGGTATCTGACAATACATTCTTCTTTCAGTGTATCTTATGGGCATGGCCCTAATTCATCCATTTTGAGACTTTAGGACTTTTTTTATCTTCAAGATATTTTTAGGTAAAATATTCTTCTCTTCCTCTCCCCAATTCAATTGGCCAAGTTTGAAAAACATCTTGTAAGCCAACTGAAACAGCTGAAATCTAAGTAATAAACACACTTGAGAGATTCTGCCCCTCTCCATCCTCTTCAAGCCGATCCATCTATATAGGCTCTCAGAGGGAACTTGTGGGTTGGGGCTTTTTTGTTGGTTGATTGGTTTTGAGTGGTATTGTGGAGTTTTTTGATTTTATTTGTTTGGGACTTTTTAAAGTTCCAGTTAATTTTCCTGTTCTGTTGTTTTTAAACAAATTGCTTAAGTTACTTCTAGTCTTACCATGCTACACATGTTAAATCTAATAATGTAAGAGAGGAAGCTTGACAGAAATATGGAAACTGTACTGAGTGCTTTAAATTTTAGTATTAAATATGTCAGTTTCTCAACTATGATTTATTTTTCCTGGGCTGGGACATCGTTTTACTCTTTTCTTTCTCAGTCCCAACAGCCACTGGAAGATCTGGATGCTCAGCTGAGAAGAACCCTTAGTCCAGAGACCGTCCCAGTGACATCTGCTCCTGCCTGTGTATGTTTGCAATGTTGGCAGCTTAGTAGTCTTGAGAAAGTCATGCTCTTAGGTCACTGCCTTTAATATCACTACACCAGTATTTAGACTTTTAAAAATAAAAATTAAGAGTCATCTTCCAGTTTGTGGGACTGAGTCAACCAAAATCGGAAAAGTCTGCGTATTGCAATAGATGACGTAATTTCCTGAGGCTGTTTTTTGGTATTAGTTGTTATTCCAGCTTTTCTGGTGGTGTCACCAAACCAGAAATGGAAGTGACTGTGGAATAAAGGGAAAGAGCACTAAACAAGCAATAGGTGATATGTCAGTCTTAAGTTGGGAGGGATGTTTCAAGTGTGGATCTGAAATTTTAAAAGTCTCTAGTAAAGAGCTTTGGGTACTAAATGAAGACAAGGATTGACAATCCAAGTGGCTGCTCATGCGTTATTTCTGCGCAGGCCAAGCGGCGATCTGCTCACAGCCTCGGGGTTGTACGGCCTGTAAAATCTCTTGTCTTGCATTTGTCTTTTCATGGGTCATGCTTTGTCCCTGTTGGAAGCAAAAAAATTATGTAATATGCAGTATGTTGGATTTTTTGGCATTCACTGAAACTGCTAATTATTTTAACTTAGCTTTATTTTGTTTTCCCCCTTGAACCTGCAGTCTGTGCCCTCAGTAGCATCAACAACGGTTACTGGGCCGGTGTCCACAGCAACTCAGCCTCTGAAGGATGGTAAGAGCCATAATTACTGTAGATGATTTCTCAGCATGGAGATAGAATCCAAAATTGAACAGAGTAACCACTTGGAAGGTTACAGCCTGTTCTAGTAAGTCATGGAATGGCAGCTCCTTGAGGGGATCATACTAGTTTTTAGTAACCAGACTGAAATTTTCCCCTGTAGGCCAGGGGTGGGGGGATCATAGACACATGCATATTGTAGTGACTCATGTAGGATTTAAAGCTGTCCAAAATGCTAAATTAGGACTCACAAAGAGTCTCCACTATGCTGATAAGGTACAGCATCAGGACTTGAAGGAACTGTTTTCTGTCATGTGTTATGTTCCTGGCAACAGCAGTAGGACACATTTTGTGTCATCACACTGTGTTCTACGTGTAGGGTACCCCTCACTTACCTAAGAGTGTTTCATTTCTGTTTAAACAGAGAAACCAAGGTTAAACTACGAAAAATTTAGGAAAGCTGGTAGGAAACCCAGACTTCCTTTTGTCTGCTTTAAAGTGATGGAAGGTTGACTGGATGGATGATCACCACTCGAAGTCTGGATGATCAGTGGCTTTCAAATCTGTATGAATTGAGCTACTGGGGGGAAATCCAAACACTTGTGAAACAATCTGAGACTTTCCTGTCGCTATTCACCTAATTGTTTTAATGTTTGAAATCTTCCATTACTAAAAGAAGCTGTTAATATGGTGCTGAATTTTTTTCTCGAGCTGTCTAGTAAACACTGTTTAACATGCGTGTGCCTCTGCAGTTCAATAGTAAACCTTCAGAAGCTAATTTTAGCATGAAGGAAAATAAATTAAATCCTCTCATTTTGGGATACTGGTAGTGAACTGTAATGTAGAATTTGTTAGTCTGCTATAAAATGAGTTGGGTTTTGTCTTTGAAGTTCAGGAGGTAAAGGTAAACAAACTGGGAAGTTGCTTAATAAACAGAGCAAGCTGTCCAACAGAACTGATTTAAAAATAGTATGTTATTTCTCAGCTTTGTAACTTTATACTGCCAGTGCACAGAGCAACAAAATCAGGAGCTGACACCTAAAAATCCAGCTTGGAAAGCTTCAGATAGATGCTTTCAGTAGATGTGGTTTATAGCATTTCTTCAACTTGCCCCTTTTATATGAATAAATTGTCCCCAGTGTTTGTGAAATATAGGTAGTCACTCTGGGTATTGAATTAAATAAGCTTTTTTGGCATAAATTTCAGTTCTATTTTTTATTATTTGTCTATTTCACATCCCTGTTTGAAATCAGTGTGCTTTTTTTACTGTTGCCTAAAAGTGTACTGTCAGCAAATACACTGTGCAGGGAAGCTTTGTAGAAAAATGCTTCAACTTAACATTAATAGTTAACATTTTAATATTAATATGGTGCTATGAGTCCAAAAGCCTGTTTGGAGTTAACAGATAGTTGAATTTGAAATACATAAAAAGAAATGGTTGGAGTTCAGATAATTTGTTGCTCATTTTCCTCTTAATCCCATTCTCCTTTCCCTTAGCTTTGGCATCAGGTGATGGAGAGAGCAGCGCTGTGGCTACCGCAGCAGGAGCCAGCGTGCTGAAGATGGGACGGTTTCAGGTAGGAGATGCTGAACTCACCTGGCTCGTGGTACAGCATCTTTGAGTGGTTCCTGGTAGTGCCAGCTCAGTGTGCCCTGTGCTGCCCTTCGCTGTCCGTGCAGAGCTCGTGAGGGCAGTTCCGCAGGTGCTGCTTGCATTCAGGGCAGAGATGGCATAGTCTGTGCAGGTCTAGAGCTGTGAGTACAGGGTTTCATCATGGCACGCCTCAGCTGGTAACCTTGGTCTTTAATGCTGGGCTGCTTTTCCCCTAACAGTGCTGGGATGTATTATGTCCTGTTGGCAAAAGAGGCCCCATCTGAGGCTACTGTTTTGTGGAGTTAATCCTGCAGATTACACAGAAGTACTACTTTGTGTGGCAGTGTTTTGCCTGGAGGGAGGCAGTCGCTTGCTTTGTGGCATACCTAGGAAATGAGTTATTTTCCCCTCTCAGATGCATCTTACCATTAAGGAAAATAAAAGCATCTCGTTGAGAAAAAACGAAGGAAGCCTGAGTGATTGTATTTCTATTCTAGGTATCCGTGGCAGTGGATGATGCGCTAAAAGAGGGCGACAAACCCGAAGCGAAGCCAGTGCAACTTGAAACCACCTCCACAGATTCTTGCAGCCTTTCGGGCAGCAGCCCGGAGAGCACGCTGGTGAAGCAGGCCGAGGGCCGCCGGAGCGGGGCCGTGGCTGCCGCCGCCCTGGATGCTGCGGACGGCGCTGNGGTCGGGCGCTTCCAGGTGACGGCGGCCGCCGACCAGGTGGGGCGCTTCTCCGTGTCCAAGGCTCGGGAGGGGGTCGGCTGCGCCCAGAAGGAGCCCGTGACCCTTCCTCTCTCGGTGGGCTTGGAACAAGTTGCTTCTTCGGCCGCAGCTCCGAAGAAGGAGCCGGAGTCGAGGCAGTCCCCGCACATGAATGGTCCATCCTCTGATCCGGAGGCTGCCTTTCTGAGTGGCATGGCTAAGGATTTGGATGATGGCTCGGGGAGCCCAGACTCTGTCCAGCACCTGGGATCGAAGATCAGCCTCCCTGTTCAGAGCCTCAGCAACTCCTTCAACTCTTCCTACATGAGCAGTGACAATGAGTCGGACATTGAAGATGAAGACTTGAAATTGGAGCTCCGTCGGTTACGGGAGAAGTAAGGCTTTTTCTCTGTGTGGTTGTGTGTGGGATATATGTAACGGGATTCATGTGAACGTCCCGTACTTCCCGTAGCCTTTGCTAAGTGTCAGGAGCCACTGTCAGCATTTATGTAGGAAGTAAGGTTCTTCAGTGGGAAAGCAGTACATAATTATAACTAAAAAGGAATATGCACGTTTGCTGGGCTTAATTTTGTACCCTGTGACCTTGTTGTGTGTAGATTGACAGCTGCACTATGGATAAGACTGTAGATCTGAGGAAGATGTGGCATATCGCTGGAATTAGTGGGGAAAATAGAGTCTAGTTTGAAAATGACACACAAGTCTCTGCATTTCTGATATGCATTTCTGGCACTTCTAATGGTTCTTCTTCTCCTGAAGAGACCTTATTAGCTCAGAAAAAAAATTTAGAAGTGAAGCAATGTGACCTAGTAATTTATTTATACTGAAAGTTGAACTTTGTTTTAGGGTAGCTGGCAGTTTTAAATCCTGAGTATGCAACTGCTCTGAAACAAATTGTAAGGCAGCACCAGTGTAGAAGTCTCCAAGGCCATAGGTCTCAGAAAATGAGTCATCTAGCTACTCCTGTAGCATTTGAATGCTTTTTTTGTACTTCTGTTTACTCTGTTTTTGTGATTGCAATGTTGGGAACTTTGTTTTGGAATTCTAGCCAGGGCTAAAGCGCACTGGAAAATGGCAAGTGTTTTGCCATATGTAGTCAGTGGTTATTTGTGGAAAAGATTCATTTCCTGCTTTCTTAAATGTTTGAGAGTTCGACCAAAGATTTGCAGGTCAGGCTTGACTGGAGGGGGGGAACTTTTTGCGTGTATGTCCATATGTAGAATTCTTGTGAATCACACTGTTTTGTAACTTGTTAGGCACCTTAAAGAGATCCAGGAGCTGCAGAGTCGCCAGAAGCAGGAGATTGAGTCACTCTACATGAAATTGGGAAAGGCCCCACCTGCAGTAATTATTCCCCCAGCTGCACCCCTTTCAGGAAGGAGGAGACGACCTACGAAAGGAAAAAGCAGCAAGTCCAGTCGTAGCAGCTCCCAGGGACATAAAAGCCCTCAGCTATCAGGTAAGGCTTCCTTCAGTATTTTTAGTAGATAAAATAGACAAAGTACCATCTCTCATTCTTAGATCTGTGTCTCTGTCTTCTTTTGAGGAGTGTCTTTCTGTGTACCAGTTCCTCTCTGGATTTCTTTTATCACTTTTAAAATTACTTTTGCTATTTGGTAGTCTTGCTTGGGACTTTTTCAGTCCACTGAAAGGTACTGTGACATTGTTCTGTAAGAGCAGTTTTAAAGTTGTGATTTGCATTTTTTAGGTATTAGTCATTGGGCTCTGACTAGGAAGAAAAGTGTAAATTTACAGTATGGGAGAAAACGTTTGTTTTTTAAAGATAAACTGTGCTTGTTCCCTCCTGAAACTGATTTTGCAGAATGGGTCTGGTCTCTTTAGTCACCTTCAGAGATTTTTTTTTCTAATTTAGCACCACTTAAGCATGATAGTACTATTGTCCTTACACTGCAGAAACTTAGTCACAATTGATGGATGTTAAACTAGTGGGTTTTTTTAATGGAAGTAAAGATTTATTGTACTTACAAATTGAGAGTGTCAATTGTCAAGGCTTCCTTTCTTACTAAGACCATTTTTATAATAAAAAGAACTCAGGAAATAGTTCTGTTTACTGATTGAGTGACAGGAGTAACAGATACTCTGTGGGTAATTGGAGATGTTTCTCTAACCCTGTAGCAGGAGCAAACAGTATTGGAGGGCCAGCAGTGCCAGCAGAAATATTTGTTACTGCTTCTTGCGTATTCACGTTGGTAATTCCACGTCATGCTGAGCCTTCTGTGTCCAGTCACCCTGGCTGCTCCTTTCTGTTTTGTTACGTGATAGAGGAGCTCTGTGAGTACATCAACCAGCACAGAGTTGTCTTAAAACTGAAGAATTCTTCTGGTCTTACTGCTTTCTCAGAAACTGGAGTAGTTCTCTCCCCTGCCTCTCCCTCTCTTGCCTGGATTGTCATGCTTGACCAGGTTCAAAATTGCGTGGAAACCAAAATTTTTTGCCTTCCTTTTTCCCCTAGGCAACCTGTCAGCTCAAAGTGCACCATCAGTCTTGCCCCCTCAGCAGACCCTTCATCCTCCTGGTGGCGTGCCAGAGACTGGGCAGAACCATTTGTTACAGCCCCTCAAACCTTCACCCTCCAGTGAAAATCTCTACTCTGCCTTCACCAGTGACGGTGCCCTGTCGGTACCAAGCCTCTCGGCACCGGGCCAAGGTAAGACTCCAGTGCAATCAGTGTCATTAGCAACGGAAAGGAATGATTGACTTCACGACACTTGATTTTTAATACCTGGTGTAAAGTAGCTTTGGGGTCCCCAGCCTGTGTGTGGAGGCTGATAAGGATGTTGTGTGCAGCTGCATCTCTAGCTCCTCACTCCGGTGAAGTGTGAGGTGGGTGAAGGTAGGAAACGCCAAGGGCAGCACAAGAGAGTGCAGTAGGGCGCTGGCAGGCCAAGTTCTCCTGACCTGGGCAAAGGTGTTGGCTCACAGGAAGAGAGACAGATGAGAATGGGGGATTGGAAATCAGAAGTGAGGCCAAGGAACAGGCAGAGCAGGTTTGATGTTAACAGATAACTGAAATGATTGGAAGTGTCCAAAGACTTGGAGTCTTTGTCCTTTTAGACTTCCTGACTGGTTTGACTGTTTGTGTCAATGGAGTTTTTAACAGTAAAAGGTTAAAAAAGGCTCATGTTCTTTAATTGTGAATTATCCTGGAAGGGGGAGTCAGCATAGGAGGGGGGAAATGGTGGGAGTAGTGAATTGTTCATTTACTCAGGTTTCTCAAGTTGTGGGTTGCTTGTTATTAGTATGTTATCAAATAATTTCTCAGGCACAGCTCTGGCTTACTCAGTGAGGAGGAATTTTTACTTGTCATTAAGGGGATGATTCCTTTACTTACCTGAACTTAAAAGTTCCAGGTTTTTTCCCCCTTGCACATCTTTTTGAAAAGCTTTGCCATAGGCAGTTTGAATACATCAATTCTAATATGTGGTTCTGCTGAAACTGGAGAAGTACATACAGAAAAGGGAAACAGAATTTATGGAAGAATTTTCTGTAGAAAAGTTTTCTTTAAGGAACTGTTTCAGGCATTTTGGAGCTACTTGAATAATCTCCCTGCATCTAGAGTTGTGCAGTACCATAATTGGATACTTTTGCCAGGATTTGGCTTTCCTATGGATTGCACCTTGATAGTTGGTTTATGTCCTGGAGAGTAGCAGTGCAAACGTGGCCTCGTGTCTGGAGGTGTCGGAGGCAGTCTCTTCACTCCGTATATTGTCTCTGTACTCTTTGGTCCTCACTTGGAGACTTATTCTTGTGTGTCATGTGATTGCATTTCACCCTTCCAACTTCAAGTTGCTAACATCTTGTAGTGGTGTTCTGTCTCTTCTCCTCTCCTTTCTCTGTTCTCCCCGTTCTTGTTTTCTCACAGGCTGTGCGAAGTTTAACTGTGCATCTGAGAGAGTGACCTTCAAGCCTGGTGGCAGGAGGACCCGATTTCTGAGTACGCCCTGCTTGGCTCTTTGTGTGTAACACCTTTACTCCTTCCTTGTCTGTTTTTTGTTTCGTCTTTTTGGTTTTTGTTTCTGCTGCTTGGATCTGTTTCATGCAGCCCATTCTCATCTGCCACCTTGTATTCCCTCCCATCCCATGGCTCAGCTCAGCTGCTCTTAGCACGCCTCTAGAAGTTTGGGTTCTCATGTTAGGTGTTCTCTGCTGTTAAACTCACTGAAAGGAGCACTCATTTTCCTTAAACCTTTAGTGGAAACTTTCAGGACAGGTCAGTGAAATGACACGACCTGGGGAGAGTCAGCAAGGTCCATCGATAATTTTGCATCTGTTAGATGATGTGAGCCTTGTGGGGTCAATCTTTCTAGTGAAAGAATGAGGAAGATTTGTTTTCCAAGTGATCCCTTAGCTGGACACTGCAGCAGCTGATGGGGGGAGTGTTGCTCTCCCCCAGCAGTGTGCTTGCATGCTCTCAGCACTGGAGCTGGTGCCAGTGCAGAGCTTTGATGCCACCTGTAGGCAGTTTGCAGTGATGATTTGTGCTCATTAACAGAGGGCTAGCTAGAGATCCAAGCGTTTCAGGGTTTTTAAAATAATTAGAGAATATTTCCAGGCAAACTCAAAAGAACCTTACCTACTAATGGCCTCAGGTTTAGAAGTTTTTCCTGTGAATTGGACATACATTAAATGTAAAACAAATAGCAGTAAAGGTGGGTAAATAGACATTTTCAGACATCCTGTCAGCCCTCACAAGCTAGTTTGCAGCTCTTTTCAGAATCCTCATTTGTATTTACATTAGGCCAGACTTACAAGAGAGCCTCAAACTTCTGATGTGGCTGAAATAACAACACGCTTGAGCCGAGGCTGCTGGTGTGACGCTTTTTATCGGGAGTGCTGCAACATCTCCCATGCTGCTTCTGCGGGCTGGACCCCTTAAATGTGTGCCATGTGTTTCCCCCCGTCTGGAATGGCTCGCTGTGAGCAGCTGTCGGTGCTGTCAGGAGCCCTCCCATGCACCGCATGGCAGCACCGCCCATGTGCATCGTGCGTCGGGCTGTGGCCGGCAGGGGCTCGGCCGAGCCGGGGCTGCCCCTGGGACCTGCGCCCGGCCGTGTGCAGGGACAGCTGCAATGCACCAGCGCCATCCTCCGGGAAGGGAGGGGAGCAGAGGGAGGGAAACTCCTTCCCGGCTGCTCAGTTTTGCACTAACTCTATGCCACTTCACTGGATTTGGGATCCAAGCACTAAAAATACTTAATTTTTCAAATTGAGCAGCTTTAAAAGTTTTTGCTGTGTATATTAATGTGCAGATGTGCACTGACATCTGCGCACTCAAGATTTAATGTTCCTTTCTTGGAAGAAGTTAAATTCTTACCAAAGCTAACCTAAAATTACTGTTAGTCTGGCCTGTCCTTTTTGGGGGAAGGGAATATGAAGAACAGCCAGTCTGTTTCTAGAATTGACAATTAACCGAATATATGTGAGTCTGATTTATTTCCAAGGCCTTGGCTTGCTGCAAATTGACCATCGTGTGGCTATAAGAGTACTTTGGCATGTGTATCTCTTGCTTTTGGGACTGATGCTAAGGGAAACAGATTCCTTTTGAAGAGAGTATTGTAGCTGTCCTGTAACAGCAGGTAGCACTTGGCACGGCTCAGCTTGGCCTGGCGCTCGGCTTGCAGCAGGCTGCTGCTTCCTGGAGCCCTGTCCTTGCAGTGCTGTGGCAGACAGCTGTGAGAGTGACAGCTGGAGAAGATCCTGGCTTGGAATCAGCGGCGTTGAGGAAACAGTGCAGTGACTGATGCTTTTAACTGTGCAGCTGGAGAAACAGAGTGGTACAGCTTGGCAGGGAATGTCTGAACTGTTTTTACACATCTGAACGAGAGGGTGACAAAGTAAAAGCACTCGACCTATCAAATAAATTTGTTGCTGGTTGAAATTTGATAGTTGTAAAATGCTTCCTACGTCCTGGCAAAAATGGAAGCTGTACTTGCTTTTCCTTTTGTGCTAACAGCCACAGTTGTGACTGTGTTACAACAGTTGTGACCTCAGTGTCTCCTGACATTCTTCAGTATGGTTTGGGAATTATGAAGAATAAATGTCAGAGGCCGGGCCTCGTCTCTATGTGATTAAAGTGTCACACGAGTCTTTGAGTTTGTCTAGAATGTCCCAGTAGTGACTGTAAAAGCCCTGCTGTGCTGTGTCCTCTGTTTCTCACCAAGCTTTTTGTAATGTTTCCTGATACTAAACATTTCTCACTGTTTCTCTTATCTTTAACAAATTACTCTCTCTTTGTGCTTCAGGGAAGATGGTGAAAAAAGTCTGTCCTTGCAACCAGCTCTGTAGTAATTATCTTATTTCTGTTATCTCCGATTCCTGATTGTAAAGCTATTCATCAGCTTTTCCTGGTCACTGAAGCCTTATGTCCCTGACTCTGTCTCCAGCACAGCATCTGTCTGTCTGTGTTATGCCCTCTGATGTGTGCTCTGTCCTTAGTACACTGAGCAGTGCCGTGCTGCTCCTGCAGCCAGGAGGAGGCAGAGCCTCCCCTTCCCCGTGGAGCTCTGCTGTTGCTCACTGTCATGTGCTGGAGTTGTGCTCAGAGCAGCTGCTTGTTTTTGATGGGGCCTGTCACCTCAGTGATGGATCCAACTGCAGACACTCCTCCAACTTTTTAAAAGCCTAGGAGTAAGCCATCAGAGATCTCCAGTGTGTCTTCCAAAGCAAGAGATGTTCAGAAAAGCCTGTGTGTGCACATGTCATTTAAGACTGTTTTAAAGATGTGTTTTGGCTGCTGGTTTATGGGAGGGGGAAAAAATCCAAGGGCAGAATGAAGGCATAATGGGTAGTGGGCTGGAGAGAGAGAGCCTGTTTCACTTCAGATCCCTCATGTCAGAGCAGAACTGGGGACGGCTGCTGTGACCGAGCAGGAATGTGGGGGGTTGTTTCCATGGAATGCTACGAGTTGAAGCACTTGCTTTTCAGACTCTTCTGGATGGCAGTTTCTGCAGGCAGTGAGTGTGTCAGAGCTAAAGTATGAAATTCTCGAGAAGTCACTTTTAAATTGACATTACGTGAGAGCTCAGCTCTGATGCTGTAGGCTGGTCTGTCTGTGACCTGAGATGGGAGCTCCCTGCCAAAATCACTTGGGGAGACACAGCTCTGGCAGCCTTTGTCACCCTTAACCAATCTAGTTATTTGGAAACTTTAAACTTTCCTGAGTCTTTATTCTCTTCAGCTGAATGTGCTGTAGTAAGTGCCTTGATTAACTCTCTCCCTTCCGTAGCCTGAGGAAGCTCTCCAGTGTAGGTCCAGGATCCAGAGTACTTAGGGATTAAAGGGGAAATGTGAAATAGCACAAGCGGATGCTGGCCATCCTGAAGAGGATGAGAGCAAGTGTGTCAATTCCTGCATGAACCCTCATGGTGGAATGTGATTATTACTGGTTTTGGCAGTGTTCCCCCTCCCCTCTTTCTTGGTTTTGCCTCATTTGTCTTTAACTTCACCTTTCACATCATTGCTCTTATTAAATGATTGTATGCAGAGCCCCTTCCATGTGATGCATGCTTCAGGTTCTTGTTACTTCACAGCAGACTTTCCTTGCACCACGCAGGGTGTTCCTGCTCCTCTCCATCTGTGCTGCAGCCTCACTCCCTGCTCAGGGAACCTTCTCCTTCCCTTTCCACGTGTTCTCGCATGTGTCTGCCCCCACTAACAGCTCCTGCCCCCCATGGGCACCCAGCCCCGGAGCCACTTCCATGCTTGAGCTGGAACTGGTGGGACGGACCCGTGTCCCTCCCTCCTCAGCACTACTCGAGGCAGTAACACTTTGTTTCTTTGTCCCGCATAGTAAGTATGTCACCTGCCTAATCCACTCCTCACTACCAAACATTCCTGCAGGGATTTGGAACCAGTTCTTTCTTTGATGCGGTGGTGGTGGCAAGGAGTGTGGCTGAGTGCCAGGGAGAGCGGGGCAGAGGGGGCACCTGCCAGGCAGGAGACAGCGACTCTGTCACTTGGCCATGGCAGCAGAGACACGATGCTCATTGCTGGCATTTCTGCTGATGCACCTCTAAAGGGCTCCCTTCAGAAATGCCTGCCATAAACTCAGGTGTCCATGGATTTCCCAGGTGCAGTCTCCTGAGGGAGCAAGTAGAAATATTGGAGGAGCTTTAGGAGCAGGTGAGGATGAGTGTTTGCAAGCAGTGCTGTCTTTAGCCCTGCTGATGCTGATTTTGTTGGTGGGTGTGCCCTGGTGGGTAACAGGCACTTCCACGTCTGCAAATGAGGATACTTGGCAATACTGCTGGGAATTTAGGATCCTAGGTAATACATGACTTCTTTGCTTCCTGTTCTGAGGTCTGCCTTTTAAAAACCTAGACTGGAGTGCAGCTGCTTGTTTATAAATATGAGGGGCATAGGAAAGCTATCCAAAACAAAGCTTCTAGGTTGGTTTTTTTCCCTGCCACAGGATAATGTTCAGCAAGCTTTCTAGCAGAACTGAAACCTGGCATTTATATGAAGGGGTTTTGTGTTCTTGCAGTGAAAAGAGAAACCTGTCAGAGCTTATCTGAGGAACTACTCTCACTCCTGCCTTCTTTAAGCTGTATTAGTTGTTTTCATCTCAAATGCTCATTATTCTGACTTAGGAAATCTGAACATAATGGCAAAAAAATGCTTTCAGAGGCAAAAAGCAAAATCTAATGCAGTGCAGACTTTCCCTGCTGATCCTGGCTGTTTGGTGGGTGAAGACAGTCCCATCTGGTTATCCTCAAGAACATGGCAGCCAGTGGAAACAACAGTTGCTGGTTCTGACTGGGGCTATTTTTTTTCTTCTTTTGTAAACTGGGTGAATTTTTCTCTTCTTTTCACAAAGTGGAGATAATTTGCTACGGAGCAGCTGGTGATGCTGATTTTACTGCTCCTTATTCAGCATCCAGCATTGTCCTCCAAGGTGGAACTGACCTGTGCCAGTAGTGGTTGCTGCTAATGAAAAGGCGTAGGGTGAGAGAACGACGTGCCCGTCCTGTCATTCAGTGCTGAAATCTAATGTCCTTTTTCTTCTGCAAACACCTGTAGGCTGCTGCCATTCCCCTCTTAGGATGACCACTTGCAGCACTTCTTGCAAAGTAAACATATCTGTGAAACACTCCATCTGAGAAAATGCCTGTAGGAGTCCTTGCAGCTCCCACTTCAGTGTGTCCTGAACTGAGACTTAGAATTAATCTGCATGGCATTTTAACTGGCTCTCTCTTGGTGTGCCATTCCCACGGTTCTTTAGCGCGCTAGAGAAGGGGCAGCTTCGGCCCAGGTTGTGATTGCTGCCGTTGTGTTTGTAGGGACCAGCAGCACCAACACCGTGGGGGCTGCAGTGAACAGCCAGGCGCCCCAGCCCCAGCCCCAGCCCGCCGCCATCGCCTCGAGCCGCAAGGGGACCTTCACGGACGACCTGCACAAGCTGGTGGATAACTGGGCCCGGGATGCCATGAACCTGTCTGGCAAGAAGGTTGGCAAAGGGCACAGCAGCTACGAGGTGAGGTGTGCTCCGTGGGGGTTTTGGTGAGCGGCTGTGGGTGTCCTCGGGTCTCACTGGGGCTCCAAACACGGCTGGAGCACAGCTGGGACAGCAGCTCTGTTAGCTGGTGCTCTCTGTGGATGATGTATTGCCTGCTCTGGAAGGGAAGGGGAGAACTAAAGGAATTTACATCCTTGTAAATACCCCTCGGGAGCGGATTGCGGACCAAGGGGCGGGCTGGTGGTTTTTAAAGCACAGGTGTGCAACTGCTCTCGATGGCTGGATTATCTTTCAGGGCCCTGGAATGGCAAGAAAATTCTCGGCACCAGGTCAGCTCTGTATCTCTATGACATCTTCCCTGGGTGCTACGCCCATCCCTGCAGCATCAGCTACCTCTTTAGGTCCCTTCAGCAAGGCCATGTGCCCCCCGCAGCAGTACGGTTACCCCGCGGCCTCCTTCCCCCCGCCCTGGAGCGGGGCCGGGGGGCCGGCGCAGCCGCAGCTCGGCCAGTTCCAGCCCGTGGCTGCCACGTCTTTGCAAAGCTTCAACATCAGCAATTTGCAGAAGTCTGTCAGCAACCCTCCAGGCTCCAACCTGCGGACCACTTAGCCGTGCTCGGACACCCCGCTGGCTACACCTCGGGACAGGACATGGGGAGGGAGATGGGGCCCTTATCAACTACTAGTGCTGCAATGAACTGGTAGCTTGCCAGACTGGGAATGAATTTATCTTTTCCAACCATTGCTGTCAACTCTCTGTAGCGGGAGTTTCCCCACACACTCGGAAGGGGGAGGAGGATGATCAGCATCCTTGTGATGGGGCAGTGCTTTTCACCCAGGGGGGCTGCTCTTGTGTGCCACGAGAGCTGTGGAGAGAAGCCGTGGGGTCAGTTCGTACAGTCTTGCTGTAAAATTTTTCTCTGTTTTGAGGCTGAATCCACGTGTGTGGAGGTGGGAGAGCTGAACCCCAGCCTGAGGCTTTAGCACGCTTCTCGCCTCTTCCTGAAGAACCAAGATCAGGAACAAAGCTGTCCGAATCCCCCTCCTCTCCCTCTCCCCAGTCAATTGTATCTGGCTCTGAAGCCATGGGGCACACGAATGGACTTGCGATGCAGCCCGTGCTTGATAGGTCATTACTGCTTTAAGTAAGATATTAACAGCTTTGACTGCAGCATTAGAGCAATTTAAATTGTTAAAAAAAAATTTTTAAAGTTCCCTGCGGACATGTACTTACCATCAGTTTTGATGTGGAAACACTGTGATATATAAATGTTGTTGGACAACAGTAGTTTAAAAATGAGTGGAATATAGAGGGTTAAAAAAGTTAAAAAGAAAAAATGGGAAAAAAAGCTAGCTATATCCTTATACTTATTGGAGACACTTTAACTTTTTCCTTTGTATTTTCATTGTATTAGATAAATAAATGTGAATGTAAAATTGTATAAATTAATGTACTTGAATACTTGTCTGTTCTCCCAGTATGCTTGCTGGATATTTTAGTGCCTTGGACTTCTCTTGCTTCTGCAGTTTAGCGTTGTCTTCCCAGCAGAGCCCTGGTGGACGGAGGGCAGGCTGAGGGCAGGATGTTGGTGCCCAGCGCCCGGGGCGGCCGGGCTCCTGCTGGGAGTGGGAGTGTGGAGGGGAAGTCACCGAGGCCGCGGCCGGAGCAGCGTCCTGTGCGCGGGGGAAACTTGTCCAGGTGGGCAGAGCTGAAGGTGTGGGGTGACAGGGGCCAGGTGGGCTGGGACAGAGGGGTGCAGGTGAAGCTAAAACGAGACTTAACCAATATTGGCTGTGGAGGCAGAAGGGCTGGGTCAGAAGCAGAGAGAGGAGGGGGAGAACGTGTGTCTTTGGGAAAGGCCCAACTTGAGAGGCAGTTTGACTCCACCTGCGAAGTGGTAAAGATGTTTGGTCAGGATGTGGCTTGAGGGAGAGGTGCCATTGCTTGTTGGCGTGGGCTTGTCTGCTGGGATTGCTTTTCTTACCTTTTTTTTGGTAAAATTCATTGAAGCCAGGAACAGACTGTCCTGGCGCAACGTCCATTGCCGGCAATGGATGTACTTGAAACAGCCGGCATCAACAAGTTTCCTCTGTCTTACTTGGAGGATTTACAGTTTTGTTCACTCTTAACAAATTTCAAGCTGGTACCAGGACTGTCACTATGTGTCACTTGTCGCCTCTTAGTACCTGTACTGTATCTTCTGCTTTGGTCATTCTCCCTTTTCATATTCAGGAAATACTGGTTTCCTCTTCAAAGTCAAAATAATACCAGCCAGTATTTGTGTAGTGCTGCAAAAAGCTGTGAAGGATGAGAGTGCAGCTTCCTGGTGCTTGGGAGCAGCTCACGGTGTCCCGGAAGCTGGTGCATCACAGGGATGTTACTTGCCCACGGTTGTTTTTATCTCGGAGCGCTGTTCCCTGCCGGGGCCTTAATAGGGAGGTTTTGTGTTTGCAGATGTTCTCACCCTCTCATTTTCACAAAGAAACGTGCGAGATGCTTTCCGTTGCTGTCACTTGTTTTGCAGCGGTTCTGGCAGCAGGGCAGGCCCGGGCAGTTCTGTGGGGGAGGCTCCGGGGGAGCAGCAGAGCAGCTGAGGCCGGGCGGGAGCCTCTGGCTGCACGGGGGACGCAGGGGAGGCTCCCGAGCACGCCCAGGGGAAGCCGGAGTGAGACAGGGGCAATACTCGCAGAGGAACAGGTCAGCTGGATGCAGCACATGGTTATTTAAATTTGATCTAATAAGTTTGAGGTCGTTTTTTCACTTAATGTTATGCAAGAACTGGTTTTATTTACCATTGATTTTTTTTTTTTTCTCCCTCCCTCTCCTCCTGTGGATGAATAACTGAAGTCTAGAGGAATAAACTAATGCTACTGAACTGTTAAATTATTTTGTTTAATATTACACTTTGAGTATCTTTTTCCACATAAAATCTGTTTCTGAATTACAAGCGTTTTCTTTACATTATTTAACAATGTACACTGTAAAAAATAAAAATAAAAAAAAATAAAATTAATTGAAACTTTGGGCTTCCCTGGCCGTAGTTAGTTGTATGTTTTGCGCTGAACCCTTCTTGGATGACTGCGCCCCATGCTGCAGTTTGTTACCTTTGTAGAATATTGAATGAAGCCATCCAAATAAACCAAACCTGCTTTGGTTGAGCTGTGGGTTTTCTTGTGGAACAGCAGTTTCCAGTCCCTCTGTCCTCTTCCTGCAGTGACGTAACTCTTACCCACTCACCAGTTTGTCACAGGGAGTACAAGAAACCCGATTTAACGAGCCCCTTAACTTCTCAAAAGCAGTGACTTGTCACGAGCGTTTGGCCTTTAGCAGGATGCTCTGAAGCCAAGTACCCCACGGGAATGATTCCCGGGTGGATCTGGAGGAGGGGAGCGGCCGGAGGGAGGGTAACGGGGCCGCTGCCGCTGCTTTGCTGGCCGGGGCTGTCCCTGGGGAGGGAGGGNTGGGGCCGCTGCCGCTGCTTTGGTGGCCGGGGCTGGCGCGAAGTTGCCACACGCGCTCCGCTGTGCCAGCCGCGGGCGTGGGGCTGTCCCTGGGGAGGGAGGGCTGGAGGGAGCGGCACCGGCGGGGCCTGGGCTCGCTGTTGGCACTGAAGCAAGGGCAGGGCGGCCTGAAGGGAGGGCCCGTCCCTCCGCTGCCCTCTGCTCCGCGCTGGAGGGGAGCGGGGATGTGCCACCTGCAGGGAGAAGGGGCTCCGTAGCGACCTTAAAACCAGGAATTCGGTCCTCAGATTCGCAGCTGTAACGGTCAAGAGCGGAACAACTTCACAGCGTCATCCTCAACTGCGACTTGCAGGAATTCGGTATTTCTAAACACTAATTGCTGCTGCATTTCTTTCCATTTTAAGAACAGCTTCTGTTATGAGTCATGCTGCGCAAGCCTCGAAGGGAAAAAAAAGCTCCAAGTATAAGTTTTCTTGTCCTTTTCAAAGGGACCAATCCCGAGAGGCTCACTGCAGTGACTTTGTCAGAGGAGGCACAGCTATATTTGCACTGCTTCCAGAGCCAAGGAAGCTGAGGCCGTTACACTTTTGTTTCAGACCTTCAAATTTTTTTCATTTTAAAAGTTTGGAGCAGCTTTAAATCCAGTAATTCTGAAGGTCTGCACGTTCCCTTCCTAGCAGGTACATGGTTCCATCAGCGAGGGCATGACTCAAACATGTGGAATGTGCTTCTTCCCTGAGCTGTTCTGAAGGAGCACTGAACTGGCCAGAAACAAGCACGGTGAAATGTGGAACTGCTCTCTTCATGTAATCGATTGCCGTTCATTATGGTTTGTCCCGTCTTTCCATGCTGAAGTCAGGCCCTGTTCTTTGTCCTGCTCAGGAGGTAGGTGGATAGTGGAGGATCTTTCAAGGGAAGAGGACTGTTTAAGTGATGAAGGCAGAGTAAGAGGAAGAGAAATAAATGCTGAATATTCCAAATGTATTTACATTTAGGCAGAGCAGTGAGGGAATAGGGTCCCGTTTGAAGCCTGACATGGATTTCAGGGTTGGACTAATCCCAGAATTGTGTAAATTTTCCTGGGCATGTGGCATCTTTCTCCTTGCCTCCAGCAGTGCGGTACCAGGCTTCCCCCACGGCTGCCTGGGCACGGTGGCACCGCTGTGCCAGGAGCAGCGCTGCCCGGAACTGCAGCTGCACCGCACGGGACCGGCCCCGCTCAGCCCCGCAGAACTCCGCCCTTTCCTGCGTGGAGCTGCCCGAAATGGGGAGTGTTCTTCCAACACTGCTTGAAAATTCTTCCTTTGGCCTGCTAATCATAAGGACGAGCTGCTGGCTTTGCCGTGACCTTTGCACCCCTGTGAGGGTCTGTGTTTGCTCGCCCTAAAGCAAAGGAGGCTGTGCAGGGGCAGTGGTGCCCCTTCAGCTTTAGAACGTGTTGTCTCCTTCGAAGCCGTTCAACAGGGAACGGGGTGGAAGGGCTGGAAGGGCAGAGAGGCACCAACAGCTCCCAGCGGGGTTCGTTTTTCAAATTTGTGTTTATTTCTGTATTGAAAAGGGTTGAAAGCTTATTTAAAAACAGCAGTGCAGCTCCCATTCATGGCCCAAAGGATGGGAGCGGGCGCTGGGCTGCCGCGTGCGGCACTGGCAGCGCTCCCGGCGCGCTCCT
>WEIT01031389.1:34052-48862 GCA_013389985.1 Dryoscopus gambensis
CAGCCACAGGGCCCGGGCGGGGCCGCTCCTCGGACACCGCCAGGGTCACCCCCGGCCTCGCCGCGCAGCTCGGACCCTCCGTCCTCCGGCCCACCTGCTCCCCACGGTACTGAGCACCTCTTGTCTCTGTGCTGCAGTGCAGCGCTGAGGGAGAGAGAAAAGCTAGGAACTGCATCTCATTTTTAACAATTCATCCCGTTCGTGCCTGCTTCAGGCAATTTACAGGTAATAGCCACTTGTAAAATGGCCACAAGTCTCGTGCTGCAGAAGCACAAATAATTGTGTGGTTATAGAAAAAGGCATCTGAAATACATAATAACCTAAGAGTTCATGAAGTTCTTGCTGATTGTATGAAACTCTTCTCTGTTGCTTCACCGTAATGCACAGCAGAGTCCATCTGACACAATGTGGAAAGCCAGCTGCAGTCTCGTGATGTAATCCCAGACAGAGGCACAGATCCCACCGGGTGCCTCATGTAGGTTCCAACCTCCTTTTTTTCAAACTCTGACTCCTCCTGAGGGGGCTGCACCCTGCCAAACAGGGAGAAAGTAAGAAATGGGATTTTTAATTTTTTTTTTTTCCTTCTAAATGTGTCCCTCAATTTTTTTTCTAACTCTTCCGTGCTAGGACAGTAGGATGGAAAAAAGCAGACAGTTTTCTGAGCCCCTCTCACAGCATCTGCAGCCAGGTCCAAAAGCAAGGAATGTTTCTCCCACCAGACTTTCCCAGGCTACCAAGAGCCCTCGTGAGGCCAGAGCCCTCACTCGTTGCAGCACCCACCTGGGGCGTGCTGGTTGGCACAGCTGGCGCTGGGGGCGGCAGCCGGGGGCGGCGCAGGCCTGGCAGGAGCTCTGTGCTGGTTCAGCCTGTGGGGTGTCCTCCTGCGAGAGCTCAGCTGCTGATGGCCACGGGGTGTCTCAGGCGCCTGGTGACAGGCTGGCGAGGGCTCTGACATCTTGGCACCCGTTACCTTTAGGTCAGTGCTCTCCAAGGAAATGTCCCAAAGTTCGGGATCGTCTGGAAGGAATGAGAAGGGGATCCATGACACAGTACTGTACTAAAGGAATGGCAGTAGCTCCAAGGCCAGCACATTATTTTCCTACAAGCAGTGACCACTGTAAAATTTAATCTGTAAAGCATCTCTTATGTTGGTGTGCAGCAGGGTCCTGCCCCTTGTGGCAGGACTTCAGCAATGTCCAGGCACCACGGTGTGTGACCCAAACAGCCATGGCTGTATTGAGAGAACACACACCCCAGCTCCCCCCCATGCTCTGTTTTGTGCAGTATCACCTCAGGAAGAGGGTTTCTCAATGGCTGCGACAACCCTACTGAAACGCCTGGGTGTGAAGGCCCCCACAGTGATGGACATCATCTCCCTGCCACTCAAGCAGAGTTTGTATTGTCAGAATCACACTCATGCTTCTGTTATTCCAGTTCTTCAGAGCTTTTACCTTTACACTGTGTTCTGAATTAAGCTGGTTTAAATGGTAATGATTTAACAATTTTTTACTCATCATTCTTTGGCTGACCTGCAAAGAACTCCTCTTCTATTGCCAGCTCCTGCTGCAGTTCTGCTGGAGTGCTGTGCTTGACGGGAGGGTCGGACGTTGCTGCAAGGAGGCAACACAAGGGGAGGTTAATACCAGAAATACAGAGAAACCCTTTGGCTCCTTCTTAGCAGAGCTCGAGTCTGCAATGACAACCAGCACTGCCAGCAGGTACCCCCTTTCCCCTGGAGCTGGTTAAGACTCGGAAGCAGGATGTGGGACAGCAAGGCTCTGTACCTGATGTCTGACAAACAGCTGTGCTACTTTAACGTGGGTTTTTTTGCCTGTCTTCCCAATCTCCACGTTCCTGCTAGCACATGGCTCCCAGACCTCCCCACGAGTAAAGGGCAACCATCAGTAGCTCAGGCAATGTGTATTTGCCTGCAGCTACCACAGCCAAGTGCTGCAGCCTCAGCTTGGATGCAGCAGGTTAATGGTGCTGACAACAGCTGCTTTAGGGGGCCTGGAAAGTTGCAGGTTTAATGATGCAGGTTTAGAGCTGACATTCCCGACACTTTTGGAACACAGAGAGGGGGGGAAATGTGATAATGCTCCTTCCTTTGGCCTCAGAACTGTGTTGATAGCACAGAACAACAGCACACGAAGCTGGCCAGGCCCCTGTGCTGTGGGTAACCTGTGCCTGCCAGCAGCTCTTGTGGAAAGTGCCAGTTTTCAGTGCCACCTCTCACCCTGTTTGCTGCTGGGAGTAACTCCTGGGACCTGCTGCTTTTTCTCCATCTGCTCCCGGAACTGCTGCTGCAGCCGCTTCTGTCGCAGCTTCCTCTGGTAAGTGGCATCACACTCCATGGCCAGGGAGTCTGTGCTGCTGTCCCTCCCCAGCAAACACAAAGTTAGACAGGGCAGCGCCAATCACGTTTTGTGAAGAAAAAATTCGTTAAGAAATAACAGTAACGAAAATCCACTGAACTAGTGCTTTATGGCATTTCTGGAATTGAGCTGTCCACATGCTTTAAAAGGCCCTGTAACTTCTAATACATAATAATATTTATTAAGAACTAAATTTCTAACAGCAGTCTCACCTGGGAGTGTTGGGCTGTTTCTGATCTGCTGTGACTACAGCAGCCTCTGTCTGGCCAGGCTTACAGCCAGCTGTCACCTCACAGTGCTGCCTCCCTGCTGCCTTCTGCCTTTCCACATAGCTGCTGTATCTTGCTTTCTCTATTTCAGGCTCATAGTCCTGTATTTTAGCTTTGACCAAGTCTAGCTCAGGGGGTACCTGGTAAAAGGAGAAAAAACAAAATGTTCAGAAACTTCCACCATCAAGTTAGTGAAATAATCTCTGGTTGTTTCTCTACAGTAAAAATTACTTTGTTTGCGTTAAGTCTGAAATGGTTGGCTGATGTGCAAAGTCGAGCAGTAAGTTAGGAACCTGATGCGCTCTTTCAGTACCCAGTAATTCAGTCAGTTAATGACTTTGTGTTGGTTTAATGGTTCAGTGCTTCAGGGCAGATGGTGAGGTCTCCCCACACTGCTCTGCAAACAGGAACAGGTGCTGGTGATTGATGCAGGATTTTCCAGCTTCTCAGAGCCCCACAGGGCTGTTGCTGAGTCTGTAACTAACAGTGAACTGTACCAGTCCATTTTCCTGCTGGTGCTACAGGGCAAGGCCAACCTGTCCTGAGTTCTGAGGAAGCTACACCATTCCAGTTTATTAAGGATGGGATGTTTTGGCTCTGTCACAAGTTTGTGGCAATGCCTCTCATAGCCAATGACCCTGGCAAACCAGAGATCTGAGCCATCTTTACCTGGAGAGAGGTGTCACTGTGGATCTGCTCCTACAGTGTTTGGCAGGACTGCCTTGCAGCTCTAGGCCCCTAGCAGAGTTTGGCAAGTCCTAGTGTGACTGAAGGCAGCTTTACTATGGAAGTCCACGGATCAGCAGTGGCAGAAGGCTCCCTTTTCCCTCGCTCTGCAAGGCAGGGCAGTGCCCAGGAGCCTGCTGGCCGCAGCTGGGGCACAGCAGGAGCGGGCAGATGAGATGCACGCCGGGTACCGAGGTGCCCGTTCGGGAGCGCTGTGCTCTGTGTGCGGGAGCTGCCTGGTACCACGGCTGCCGGGGCAGAGCTGCTGAGCCTCAGGGACGGGGTGCCCTGACAGCACTGCTGACCAGCCCTGGAGCTGAGCGAGCTGAGGAGCAGGGGCAGCTCTGCAGCCCCTCTGCAGCCCCCGGACCCACCTGCCGGGGCAGCTTGTTCACGGCTCGCAGGTAGTCCTTGTCCAGGAGGCAGTTCCCGAGGGCGTTCCCGAAGCACCTGAGAAACGAGAGGGCTCACCGTGAGCAGAAACCCTTCCCTCCCACCTACCTTCTGCAAATGCACCCGAACTCATCTTCACTTACTTGAGTGCCCTCTTCAGTCCATCTGTTACTGCCTCCTTTCTTGCCTTTTCTAAGGATAAGGCCTTAGACTTGAGGCCTTCACTGACTCCATATCCCACATCTTCATGGTATGACCCATCCTGCAGCACAATTGTGAATACAAGGGAATTTCATACATGCAGGTGCTGTGCTTTCCCAAGCCTGGTTCCTTGCTCGTAGCTGTTTGTTGCACAGCAAGGTCAGTGTTAGGACACCAGCAGGTTCCCTAATGCAGAGCAGTACCCGAGGACTGTGCTCTGACCCGTGCAAGGACTTCCACTCACAGCTTCAGGCAATTGCTCAGCTACAGTCAGAGCAAACAAAAAAACCCACTTACCTTAAGCTGAACCTTCACAAAAGCACAGACACCCACATAGAACCTGCCATTGTCGAGGTCAACAAAGTCTGGAAGGAGATATTTTAAGTGTTAATTTATAAAAACAATAGTGGGAAAGAAACTGTTGTCTATGAAAGTAATTTCTTTCTTATGATCTACTAGAAGTCTGCAGTTTGCCAATAATTTGCACAAGGTTTTATCCAGGACAGAATGCCTCAAGAGCTGAACAGGCTGCAATGCAACTCTCCCTTCAGAATCTCTGAAGTACCTCACTTCACACCCAAAGCAATGCTACAAAATACACACAGAGCACTCCAGGTCTTGCAAGTCTAATTGAAACATGTCACGTGTCTGAAATGAAATTTGGGATCAAGTAACTCTACTCCAGGGTCCAAGAGTTCTTCTGTACTCATCTGGTCTATTTGTCCAATTGTTTTGTAAACCTGCTGAAGGTACAAGCTCTTTTCCTACCCAGCAATTAAAACCAGAATCCTCTCACTCTGAATTTCTAAGGAATGACTTGCCATGGCATTATCTGAAAAAGGTAGAAGTTTGAAGGATGTCAGTCTGCTCTTGACTGAAAAGGGGGAAAGAAAACCGTGGTGCAGAATAGATGGAGAGCAATGAAGTAAGTTGTTCTATTTCTAGAATCTAGCAGCCTGAGTTAAGAAAAGATTTCTGAAGGTGGGGGAGAAGGAAGAAGGTGATTTAAGCTGCTGCTTTGACCTACTTCAACAACCAATCTTCAGCATAAGCACAGCAGATCTGCAAACAAGGACAACACTTCTCTGTGTACTACTTCAGCTATCAACGTGGAAGAGGCTGAAGGTTTAAGATCACCTGAACACCATATTATAGTTGAAAAATTTTTCCAATGTTTTCTGTTGTAAAAACCTCAGTACTAGGTATTAGCTAGAAGAGAAATCTGCAGAAAAAGACGGGTCCCTAAAGATTAGGGGAATATTAACTGAGAATACGAAGTGGTTACAGTCTGAAAATTACAGGTGAGTATGAAAGCTGGCTCGGGACTGCTGGGTGTTAAATAGTTTAGTTGTAATTACTCCTGACTGAGTGTACCCACAGAGATCAGAGGCTTGATTAGAGTAGCTCAAGAATGATCATAAACACACGCAGAATAATGACTATGACAGATATAAAATGAGAACAGAGGCTCCATTATTATTCAATTTCTCTCGTTTTTGCTAACTGTTAAGACACCTGGAAATTGCACACACCTCTGCCCAGGTGCTTTGAAGTGATGAAGTTGTTGCAGCTGAGGGCACAGGGTCTGCCCAGCCTGGAGGGGGCTGAGGGGAGACCTCACTGCAGTTACAGCTTCCCTGGGAGGGGAACAGGAGGGGCAGGCACTGATCTCCTCTCTGCGGGGACCAGCCACAGGACCCGAGGGAGTGGCCCGAAGCTGTGCCAGGGGAGGTTTAGGTTGGGTACCAGAGAAGGTTTTTCCCCCAGAGGGTGGCTGGGCACTGGAACAGGCTCTGCAGGGCAGTGGGCACAGCACCAGCCTGGCAGAGCTCAAGAATTTGGACAATACTCTCAGGCCCATGGTGAGACTCTCAAGGCATCCTGTGCAGAGCCAGGAGCTGGATTTGGTGATCCTTGTGGGTCCCTTCCAAGTCAGCACGGTCTGTGATTCTGTGATGGATACCCTGGCCCTTACCTGAGAGATTTCCTTCACAGTGAAACAAGAGGGAGCAAAGGCTTCTTTGCCCCCGAGAGATCCTTACCAACATTCTGCTGCGTGACTGAATGAGCCCAGCCATTGAAGCCAAACATCTCGTTGGCCAGACTGATGACCTTGTGACCCTCAATGTAACAGACCTGAAAGGAGGAGCACACACACATAAATATAGACATAAACGCACAGCCTTGTGCACACATCTCTACACACTTTATTTTACACAGAGATTACACGTGCCATCTTACACTGAGCAAACCCAGCTAAGTTCAAGGTTCAGATAATGTGAATAAAAGGCTGATGGTGCAGCTTTAGGTGCCCTCTCTTCCAGCAGATGTGGTGGGGATTAAGATAACAACAAATATGACTTAATCAACAGAAGACAGAGTGGGCACTAAAGATGGTAAATGCGGCCACTGTTATATAATGTTTTGTATAGCCCAGTTCTGAGAAAAAACAGGGAAAACACCACAGTGTTGCACAAGTAGATAAATATTCCTGTGTAAAGGATGAAGCACTGAAAAATTAAGTCTCTTTTTAAGTGTAAAAGGAATCTGTGGCTCAATAAAAGCCCGAATTTACGCCATGCTCCCTTTGCATTCATATCTGCATGTTAGACTACTAGAGGGAAAGTAACTTTGAAAAAGTAAGGAATACTGTAACTATTTAAACGCTAGTTTTCCTGGGAAGAAGGGAGCTGAAAGAGGATGTTTGCTCCTACCTTGTGCCCTCCCCCGGCCTGGCGGCTGCTGATGTAGTCGGGGCCCAGCCTCTGGCGCAGCGCTTGCTGGATGGCTCGGTGCTCGCTGGCCGTGTACTGGTACTGCACAGGAGCAAGGCAACACACGTCTTACTCTCCCTGCTTTGCTTCCCCTCCTCGTATTGTTGGCTTTTCGTGTCCCACTCCTTCCAAGGTGTGCAGGACCCATGTTTTGGAATTGGGATGTAGCAGGCAAGGAAACATCTCAGGGTACGTACGTGCGTCAGACTGGGTTTTTTCCTCTGACTCGTGATGGATACAGGCATTAATTACTGAGCTGCAGCCATTATTTTTCATTAATAATCCCAGTCAAGCTTGCCACAAGCACACACATGTAAATTTCTATTTTACTGCTCAAAACCAAAACATAGTATCTGTGACCAACAAGAAAAGTGCATTTAAAAACTCCAACAAAACTGAAGATTACCTGCACTCCACTACACATGCCACAAGGGCAGAGAGGACAGCAGCTCAGGAAAGCAGTCAAAATAGGAATTTCTTGAGGAGTGTTCAGCCAGTTTCCCCTCAAGCAGGGAAGGTCCTTAGGATAACTCCAACATCACTGGTGTTATAAATGCATATTGTATTGTTGGCTTTTCGCAGGCATGATGAACATTATATAGTGTTAAGATGAATATTATATAGTGTTAGAAATGCTTTTGCTGTAGCAAAGAGTTCAGCAAGTATGTTTCAACTACCTGAACGGGCAAGATAACCTCCAACAGGACAGAGGAAGAGACCCAGACGCTGTTATCAGTTCTCTGGGTAAAGGATGAAGAGGCCAAAGCTACTATCAGCTCTCCTTGTAGAGGACGAAGAGGCCCGGAGCCTGTTATCAACATTATGCATGAAGCATAAAGAGGCCCAAAAGCTGTTATCAACCCCCACTGTCTGGAGAATTAAGGAACCCAAGCCCAGAAATCAAAAGAAATAAAACCGCAAGGCCAGGAAATGCACATGCTCTAAAAAGGCGGACCCAAGGCGTGTCCATGCAGAACAGTTCCTGGAAAAGTTGGAATATGCATAAAGAACAGACAGTAAGAACTGTATAAAAAGAGCCTACCCCAGGTCTCAGGTGTGCTCTTGGCTGGGAGCCAAGGGTACCCAGCGCTGTAACTTTTGCTTTATTGTTCATGTCCCTTATTGTCTTTCTATTAAACTTAAATTCTCACAGGAAAGTGAACCTTGTTTTTCACACTGGTGTTCTGGAGAACACCAGCATCACTAGAAGCCTAAAGTTTTGTAAGATTAGGTTTGTCTTAGTAGAAATGCAATTTACAAAATGTAGAGAAGCCTAAATGTATGTTTAAGGATTTGAGAACTAAGTGTTGTTGTAGTCTGAAGTGGGACAGAACAGAGGTTTCACCACTTAAATCATAAATATTGTGTATGCATGTGCTGGCTGCCCCAACAATTCAGCAGAACACAGAATCTTCTAGTGTGTGTGTGGGCCATATAAATTCCAACTCCTGCCAAACTGCTCTAATCTGTATTTAGTTCTATTTAAACTTAAGAGTAAAAACGTTGTCTTTTTCTGACTCTAGAATGCAAGCCTGTAACCAAAAAGCATAAGGAAAATGGGAGAATGCACAAGCTTGTGCCATATTCAGGAGCTATGTAGACATGTCTATCATGGAGAAGAGAATTCACCACCAAAAGCTCTGCTCAGTCCAGATATGGTTTTCTTTTTTTCAAATTATTTTACAATTTTTAAAAATTATTTTTAATAGCTGAAAGTAGCTGGCTTTTCTAAACCTCTACTGAGAATATGCGTAAGCATGATTGAGGCCATCTGGGAATAAGAGAGAATAAAATGAGACCCGCTTTTAGGGTACAAGATATAAAAACCTTTTGAGAAGAATCGAGAGCACTTTATTATAACTCATGGCATGCCAAGACTATTGCAGAGAAAAAACGTGAAGTACAATTGGGTGTAACGTGATTCCAGCCTTACTGCACCCAAGTTTCAAAGGAATAAACGTGCAGTGCAGACTTCCAGAAGGGTGAGCGTGCAGCTGGTACTTCCCCCCGGGGCCAAAGGAACCGACCTGTCCGAAGGAAGCCGCTGGGTCCCCGGGGCTGGAGCCGCTGCTGCCGCCGCTGCAGCTTCCGCCGTCCTTCCCCTGGCTCTCAGGCATCCCTGAGGGCAGAGGGAACAGAGTGACTGAGGGTAACAGAGCTCACAGCCCACATGAGGATATGTCAAAAAGCTTATGCTAAATATCACACTGGTAAAAAATCACATACGTGCGTTTTTTCCTTTTGGGTAAAAGTGAAGGCACTGTAGCATGCTAGGGAAGGAAAAAGAAAATAATTCCCTGTTTTGGATTCTTCAGCACTGTCTTCCTGGAATGCTTTCAATATCCATTAATACTCTAATAAAAAGTAGAGACAATTTTCTAAAACTTTACTCAGCTATACCCTGACTTGTCAGTTTTTATTTAGATTGTTGTTTTGGCTGTAACCACCCTGCCTGGTGCTATGATGGCACCACATAAAGCGTGCAGAGCTGAAAACCACAGGACCTGTCAGAACTGTAGGCAGTGGTAGCAATAACTCAGTAGATGGCACCCTTTTCCAAGCCAGTGTCCAACACTTCCCAGCACTGCACGGCACACCCTGCTCTGGAGCAGTGGGCCTGGGGAGACTGTGGACCTCAGCTGTGCCAGGGGCTGCAGCAGCACTCCCAAATAACCCACAGAGATGATCTTTTATCGTGCTTGCACCGGTGCTGAGCACAACCGATAGCCCAGCACTCAAACTTTTGTAGGCATTACAAATATGGCACAAATTCACACACATACAAAAGAGCTGGAGGTGTCAAAACAGTTTGAGAAAGCCTAAAATCCTCAGCAGATAGCACGATTTGCCAGTCAGCCAGCACCTGGTGAGTGCTGTGCTTTGCTAATGCATTCCAGGTGTGGCACCTTTTAAAATAAGTTGTTTTTCCGATCTCCAAACAAGAATCTGAGGGCTTGGCCCACAATTTTCAGAGCAAGGATACCAGTTGTTTCCTTGGCAAGTTATTACACTTGGCATAATTGCCAAGTGTAGCTAAAATTCTCCTTAATTTTTGTTGGCTAGAATTATTCATCTTCGGTGCCAAACTTGTATAATTGTACAGTGTTCATACACTTGAATGTGTTTCAATCAGGAGTTAGCAGCAATTTGTAAATACATTTGGCTTTGGAAAAGAACAAATAGAGAGCAACATTACCAGGAGAAACACTTGTGATTTAAGCAGGCTATTTCCTCTGCTCAGCAAAGACTTCATTGCATGGGGAGGGAGACAATTAGAGAGACATAAATAGTGTGTGTGGCCGAGGGAATTGAAGTTTGAACAATACTGTTGCCTCCACTCACACCCCCAAGCTGCCTCAATCAGATCTTAATCACTATAAGCCCTTGGGAAGAAACAATGACCGAAATGTCACTTGCCTACATAACACAATGACCAATTTATGCAAAGCAGGTGGGTGGCATTTTGATGTAAAATTGCTTAATACTGGTTTTAGTTAAAGTCCCTCAAGCTTTTATGTGGTGTGCACTTTTATCAGTCTGAATTTAGTTGTCTGAATTTAGTGGTTTGTATTCAAATTACGTGTGAATCCAGGTGGAGAGAAGGAGACCCAGGACGCCGGTTGGGTTTTGGGCTTTAGCTGCAGGAAGAGCTTCAGCTGTGAGCCTTGTTTAAAGCAAACGCTCCATCAGAGCAACGTGGGGGTTCTGTGCTGGGGAAGTGCAGCCCAGCCCAGCCCAGCCCTGTGTCTCAAAGCAATTGTCTGAGCATTTCAGAGTGACGGGGCTTCGATACCAAAAATTATTTGAGTAGGAGTTGGGAAGAGAGAGACGTTAATTCTGCGAATGCAGCTGTAAATCCATCTTGGTGCCAGAGCCAGGAGCTAGGGAAGGCAAGGCGCTTCCATTCCCCACTGGAATATTGTTTCCTCACTGCCCTGCCCTCTCCCCACAATGTTTTAACTCACATGAAACATTAATGCTGAAGTAGATAATAAACTATTGACTGGAGTGCCAGAGAGCCTCAGACACCCTTTTGGGGCCAGGACTGTGGTAGGAGGCTGCCTGACGCATTAACCAGTGTTAAAAAATGCCCTATTTTTAAACCAGAAGGACTAAAAATTAAAGTTCAAACATGCATTTGAATATGCAGGACGATAGAAGCAGTTTATCAGTTTAAAGGCACCCAGGAATTATAATTTACTATCTCTGTGGTAATGAGAGCATTATTTATTATTTACAGGGAATTCTTTTGAGTTACCTGGTAACGTTCCCAGGAAGTTTTCTTGTCACTGGGAAAGAGTCCACACAAGACTAGTGGTGCTGCACTGTGCTCCAAAACATTACCTTGATACACCAGAACAGGTAAAGAAACTTCACAGCTTTTAGTACTATCATGTTGTGATCTTGTCTTTAAAATTCAAACACATTAGGCACATAATCAGGAAAAAAAACAATCTCTGTTTTGGGAAACTGGATATGAAATACCAATTTTCAACAGCACTCTACAAGTAGGAATTTATTTGCATGGTGGTAGCAAATTGAGCACTGCTGAGAAAAATGTGTGTGTACACAAATTCCTGAGCAGGAAACAAACCAATCTTCCAGAACAGATAATCCTGAATTTAATCTGTTCAAGATTAAATTAAAGATTAAAGATCTACCACTGTGGGCTGTGGCAGCAACACCTTCTCCTGCCATGATTGTACGGACAAAACTGCTAATCTTCTAAATTAACACTTCCTCACACACCTTTCTATCCGACTGCCCATTGCCGCCCAGAAATTTATTTTGCTCCCAAATCACGTCTTTTCCTATCAGTTCCACTCTGCCTCGACAAAGGAGCTTTCTGAACCATGCACTGTGCTCCAATCCTGTGGTAGGAGAGCCAGCTCCCAGATCTCCTCACAGGAAAGGTGGAAGCAGGCAGTTTGCATCACTTCAGAATAGTTTGCATACCACGCACGGTGCAAGCACCGCGGCTTGGGCAGCGCTCGGCTACAACACGGCTGTTCCAAGGGGTCGGTCAGGGCATCCCACAGCCCAGGACACGCCTTCAGCACAGCCTGTCACCTTCCACAGGGCTTTTCACTCACCCTCGTCCTCTCCATCTGGTGAGATTCCTTCACGGAGAGGCTTTGGTTTGCTGAGCAAAAATCTTCAACATTCTTTCAATAAATGCAATTCCGCTGAGCCCAGCAAGAGCAAACAGTTACACAGGCAGCAACAAGTGATTTAGCAAGCACTAAAGGTAATGCCACACACTTAACCTAAGGTTTGTATTACTCTAAGAAAACACAGAAAAAATTTACAAGTTTTATATTTCTGTGGAGTTTTCTTTCCTCTGGGAACCCCGAAGCATTTTACAAGTTGATTTACCTGTTATGCAAAGGCTGCTTTGACACAGAGCTGAGGCACCTCTTTCATGTTTAATGGGGCAGATGTTCCTAATCAAGACAGGCCCGTGCTACTCCACAGTTTAAAAGGAGTGGAGAAGAGATGATGGGATTGCTTGTGGGAAAGCTGCACACAATGGAACTGCTCAGTTTTGCCTTCTGGTAATCTCTAGGTGAGCAGCCTTGATGAGTTGAGAAAAGCGAGGTAATGTTCTGGTAACTTCGACAGAAGGAAAATCAGATACTCGGTGTTTGATGGGTTAAACACGGCAATGCAGGGGCAGGGCAGCAGCCTGGGTGTCTGCTGCAGCCTGCAGCTGCCTCTAGGGCTGCCAGTCCCTTCGGCACGGCCCTCACTCATTCAGGCCACATTCTGAAGCAAGAGAAAGAGAGCTATAACACAGGAAGGTTGAGCTCCCTGCAGTAGTTTAAATCTATTTGCTTTGAAGGCATGCAAGCTGCACGCTGACCATTTCTGCTCAGCCACAGCACGGGCCAGGGGCACGCCTCCACGCAGCCCCACTTACTGCACTGGGGTCTGCTGGCTCCAAAAGCTCAGCTGAACCCTTGGATTTACCAGGCCCTGCTCACTGCTAGGTTTCCTCTTGGCACGTCTAGCATCATCATCCTCCCTGCACTGAACAGAAAACACTAATTCTGGTTCTGCTTTTTTAACATTTCATTAACATTGAACATCGTTAACACTGAACACAGGGTAAAGCTCTTTCTTCCTTACCTTTATGGGCTTTTGGAAGAATAACAGTGCATTTGTGGGGTTGTGCTTCTGTTTAAGGATTTTTGCATGCGCCCAACACCTGAAACAAAGCCTACCTGGTCAGTTCCTGCATTTTTGGAAGGGGGGATGAGAAACTGGCCTCCTCACCCACGATGCTGTTTCCTGGCACGGCAGCCTGTCCGTGGGGCCCCGGGAGCTGCTCGGAGCCTGCTCTCCCAGCAACCACAGCCCCAGCCCCAGTCCCAACTGCCTCCTTTAGCACAGCTGTTGCTGTGGTTCAGCCTGCAGATTTTTCAAATTTTGCTGGTTGTGCCTCCAAACATTTTCCTTAATAGCAGCAGGGGTGTGCATCAGTTACGTCTTTGCTACATAGTTTTGTTTGCTGTTTTAAAGTCCACTGCCCGTTGCAATTTTTGCCCTACAAAGGGTCCAAAAAAGTTTCAGTGGTTAAAAATGCACCAACAGCATCCTAGGGAAAAGGTCATCCCAAACAATTCTAAGTGTGAAATATATTTGCTGTCCAAGAATATAAATCCTGTTTAATTTCTCACACTACTTAATTCCTTTGCATTAACTCACAGTCTGTATAAAAAATATTTCATTAGAGGGATTGACTGGTACTCCTGCATGAATAATGTTTTTGATGGTATTATTAAAAAAAAAATGCTTATAACAATAAACAGAGACCAAGTGGTAGAACTGAAAGGCAAGAGAAACAACTGCTCTTTCCCAGGTATGGAACAGTAACACCTCACAGTTACAAACCCAAAAGTGAACAATCTGCTCTTCAGGGAGTTCCACACCCATACAGGCAGAGTGAAAGATAAGAGCTCCTTCTGGAGACCAGACCAGGCAGAAATACTACTCAAATATCATAAATTATTTACGTGGGCACTTCTTTCTAAAAGCCTGTCAGGTTGATTTATCACCACATCATTGATGCACAAGTCACTTCGGTCCTCGCACGGCAAAGCCAGCAGGGTTTCTAACCCAAGAGGGAGTCACAGGGAAAAGCAGCCTGCCCAGCTGTATGCAGAAAGCCTGCAGATTTCCCAAAGGCAATTACTGGGCAAGGAATTAACCCAGGCTGGAAACGAAACCATGTGAACCCTGCAAGCACGGTGGGAGAGCTGTCACACGGCGGAGCACGAACCCCGCGGTGATTGCAGGCACAGGTGACACCTCTGGCAGCGAGACCCTGTTAAGCTGACACACTAATTAAGCTGGGACGAAGAACCTAAAGCTCTGTTCTGCTCCGGGTTGACACTTGCTTGTTGTTAAACGGAAAATCATTGACCTTGGAAATTGGCAGAATACTTGGGGCGTGGGCAAGCCTGTATCTATTTCCATCCTTCTGCTTTCTTGGACAGCAACAGAAATGATCCTTTTTTGGGGGCATACCTTAGGCTTGGCAGAAGGGCTTGAATGCTATGGCATGCACTGCTACAGAAGGTAATTTAAAATGCACTCTGTGCTTCTACAGCTGACAGGGCAGTTCAGGTTATCACGACCTTAGTGGATACCAGCCTGCCAGAGGTCTGAATTATAACGTAAATGGTAATTTCAATATAACGCATAAAATGTAGGAATCTAATAATATATAAAATATACAATGTAGGTAATATATAATAGGAGGAAATAACAAATATAATATAAGCTGTATTCATTGCAGCAAGATACTAATTTGAACAGTGATAGTTTACGTGCCAGTGAGTGTCATTCCTTGTGTAGTCTGACAGATCCATCCCACTCGCCATAATCTCTCACTTTAGAGCCCTCTGGGAGTAAGGGCTGAGGCAGTCCGTATTGCTTTTGCCTCCTTACACCCTGAGTCCACAAAAGATCGAACCGCAAGCATTCTTTATGGGCTCAGCTGCCGTCTGCCCGAGGCTCCCTCACCAAACACCGGCCCCGCGCGCCCCCCTCGCCCACCGGGCGGGGCC
>WEIT01031389.1:49843-95654 GCA_013389985.1 Dryoscopus gambensis
GTCCTGCCGGGCGCTGCTCGCGGCCGGGCGGGGTCCGGCTGTGCCTCGCACGGGCGGCCGTTCCTGCTCTGCCCATTCGCCTTCCCGGCCGTGCTTTTCCGCCCCTCCTCACTCAGGCTGTCCTTGGGAAGCGCACGCTTTTGTTATCTTAGTCACCTCATCGGAGGCAGTGGGGAGCGGTGTCTCTGCCCAGACCTTGTGGCGGTGTTGGGTTTTTTCTGCGTTCTCCGTGAGCGCTGCATGGCCGGTTTCGTGTATTTTATTGCATCTACTACGAGCCAGCGTCAGCTGACGCGGTGCTTTGTTTCTGAGCGTGCTGCCATCCTGAAGCCCGTGTCAGGAATTGCTGCCCTTCCACATCTGTCTCGTTTGTGGTGAGAGCTCTAAAGGTTAGCTAGGAAGCTCACGGTTTATTTTACCTGGAACGCTGCACGCGCCCTGGAAGTTCTCGGCATGGTTTGTGCTGGCCCACACGGTGTGAGGTGGTTTAAAGTGACGCCCCAGTGGAAATGGGAGAGACTGGGAGATGCAGAGATATAAAGAAACACCTCTGGAGGGGCTAGTGGTGGTGGGAAGCAGTACGGGAGCCGAGAGAATGAAAGCAAATGGACAAAAATAGAATTGTTCTGAGGAGCAGTGTGTGATGTACGTTTTGTCCGAGCACGTTTGGGGGGCCGCGCTCAGGTGTGCGGGGTGCTGTGGCTGGATAACGCGTTACCTCCCGCCCGACAGGCTGTGAGCACAGAAAGTTGCGTGCTTTGGCTGTGCGGGTGGAATTCTCGAACAATGGCCAGCTGGGCAGGGATGTCTGCAGCGGTAACCTCCGCCAGCTGCCTGCCCTCCTTTGCTCCCTGGGATTATTGCGTCTGCAGCCGTAGGTGGCTGAGCGCACACCTCCTCCCGAGCTACAGCCTGGCACGGTCCCGGGGTGTGTGCTGGGAACCGCAGCAGCTCGGATGTGTGCCCCAGGTCGGGGGCAGTTATGAGTCAGCACGCTTAGAACCATTCCAGATAGGATGAGAGCACAGAAATCACCGCCTTGCCCATGCTGCCGGGTCTAGAATTGGTTGTAAAATAAGTGATTTTTTTTTTTTTCCAGTAATGAAAGCAGTAATTATTTAGTTACCAGCTGTACTGAATGTAGTTCAGTTCTGGAAGCACAGTTCAGAACTTTATCACAGAACAGCAGTTCTCAGGATAGTCAAGCCTATGACTACTTTATCATCCAGAAATTGGGAATTGTCTGAATCCATCAAGCTGCAAGAGGGGCTGCAGCTAGAAAAAGGTTGGGATCTGCTGAATGAAATATGAGTTTATCATAATCTTCGATATAATTTGAACTTCTTCCACCACTTATGGGAAACCAATTTAGCTGTAATTAAATCGCTGTTGGGGTGTTAGCAGAAGCCTAAACTGAAGAAAACCTGCTCTCTGGGCTATATTAAAGCATCATGTTTTTCATAATTTTTAGCATTCTTTTTGATCCTGTCATGAGCTTTTTTGAGATTCCCTTCACGTAACTTTTCATCTGTAATATGTGGCTAATGGCCTGACTAGCAAAAAACGCAGGTTTGGTATTTATGTGGCCTATTCCCTTTTACTGAATTGCAGATATTGGTGATGAGAGAAAGCCTGGCTGGTTTTTTGAGGGGGTTTTGGTATTCAGTGGGCTCTTACTTTTTTTCTTTCCTTTCTTTTTTTTTTCCTCTTTCTTTGAATCTGCCACTTTCTCAGTTCCTGGTAGCAGTTATGCGTGCTGCTGTATGAATAGAAATATTTCACCATGCCATTGTAACCAGGGTTTGAGTTCCTTGCTGCTATTCCTTATTTTGTGAAGCAGGATACTCTCCCATTGTTATCTCTCATCCCCTCACCGCTCCCTGGTTTCCAGCCTGTTCCCCTGAAAACCTCTCCTGGGTGAGAGTTTTGTTGCAGTGCTTACCTGGACAAGCCACTGGAGAGTTGTGTTACTTTTGGAGGGTCTGGCTTGTTTTAGTTTTTAGTATTTTGAGTATGAGTTGGTCAGAAATGTAAGTGTGGAGGGATGCATGTGGCTTTTTAAGCAGCAGAACCAGCCCCATGGTGTGGGTTCCTGACCCTTGCTGGCCACGCTGCTGTGAGAGCATCTGGGTCAGGAGGGTTCTGTCCATCGCTGCCTGCTGGAGCCAAGAGTTTAACTGGCACTCAGTGCAGTGCTCTGTGGCAGTAGTAGAGCAGGAGATCCTGGAAAATCCAGTGCTGATGTAGCAATAGTGATGTTTTCTGGCACATGTTAGCCCAGCGTTGTTGTCAGGGTGAGATTATGATGGGATTTCTGTAGCTGGAGCGTGCTTTGCCTTGCACTGTGGAGTTAGCCATGGTGATTTTAGGCTGGCTGTCCACATGGGTTCACTGGTGCTTCTAGGCACTTCTGGGCTTTTGAAATACCTTCAGTGCTTTTAATCTTTTTGTTTCTGCTATTAGGAAGTGGGTTGTTGCTTACATGCCACCTGTGGGAAAGAGAGAAACAGCCATGGATGCAAACACATGGTATTTACTGACTTTATACTCTAAAATGAGCCTGTAAACTCTTCAGCCATCCGGTGACAGAAAATTAACATCCACAGGTCTTCAATCTTCTAGATAATTAGAAGAGTGAGAGTTAATTCAATCAGTTTATCACTAGGAGGTGATATGTGTGATATAAGTGATATGCTGAAGTTGTGACACCTGTTGCTTTTTGTGTTTTGCCATTAAGAAGGGCACATGATGGTTCTTTTTCCTTCACATCTGCTTTAAATTTAGAGACTTGTAATTATGTCCCGGTCATTGCACAAAAGAAATCCTGCCGCACGTGTCAACATTAAGAAGGTAGGACAGGGAGGCACTCTGGGTGTCCAGTGTGGTAAATGCAGGCAAGAAGCAGCAGTTGATCAGCACGTCTGCTGCAGGTGTAATCATCCTGTGACAGATCAGTGAAATCCTTGGGGCTGTATGAAGGGAGAGGTGCTGGAGCAGCATGCCATGCCGGGTTCCTGCCACACCTTGGCAGCCTCTCCGTGTGATGCCCCGGTCGTGTCACTCAGTCCGTGCTCCTGGCTCTGCAGCAAGGCACGAGGGTTTCTGCCAGAGCAGAAAGAACTTGCTTGTGCACCCAAACTGAGTGACCAGGTTAACCCTTAGTGCCCTGGACCACTGAAGTCTGACGGGTGAGATGAAGGAAGGCCTTTAGGAATATCCAGAGTGCCTCGCGTTCTCCCTCAGCCTCCAGAGCGCTAGGGAAAAGTCCTTATAAGTAAGTGGCGTGTCAGATTATATAGATACGAGTAAATAAAGGTTTAGCTGAAATCGATGTGTTTATTTTAATAATAATAAGCCTTTTTTTGTGGTCTTGTTTTTTTGGGAAAGGAGATGGAAAGGAATGGAACTGTGGTGATAGCAGACCCTTTATGCTGATATCAAGACTTAAGGGTCTTATAAGAAACAAAACTTGATGTCAGTTAAAGCTGCTTTTGCAGAGAAAGTGCTGTAGGGTAGGGCAGAGCATGTTCTGTCTTCCTTGCTGAGTAAGGAGATCCCATGAAAGGAATTGTGTGCTGGTGGGAGAGAAATTAACTAGGAAGCTGATGAATGTTTGTGGCTCTCATTACAGACTCGCAGGTAGTGTTTTCTGGATGGGATACCTTGTAGGAATGGGAAACGCAAAGGTGTCTAAAAAGGACAGGGAATCAAGATGTTTCCATGTTCTGGGGTGACTTAAAGGGTATGGGTGCCATCCATGCTAACATTTCAGGTGTGACAAGTGTTTAACAGGAAGGTCACTTTTTGTTTAGAAACAAAACACTCCCTTGACAAATGAATGCTGACTTTTTTCCCTTAAAACTTCTAGGGTCGGGGTTGATGACCTGCCTTTTACAAAACATATTTTTTTAATATGACAAAGTTACCTGAAGATTGTTGGGGATTTCTGAGGTGCTTTTCTGGGAAGGTTTCTCTGTCTGTGTGTATGGGGGAGAGTGCATCAGTTCACATCCTGTGTTCAGCGAGACAGGACGAGGGCTCTGCTGCAGCCAGTGAACCTGGCAGATGTCGCAAGTAGATGAACTTAATTTAAAAAATACAAAACAAACACCACCACCACCATCCCCCCAGCTTTTAAAAAGGATTGGATATAAACAGATGGCAGTGCTTCAGCATCTATTTATGTGCTCTTTAGGAATGAGAATCAATCCTAATATGAACAGTTACTTTTTTTGTCTTATTTCTGTCTTAATTTCATTCATCCTTTTTGCTTTCTTGCTGTCAAGGCCACAAGGACATTTTGATAAACAACCCTGAATTCCTTGGGTTCAATGCCTTGTGTCCAGCATTCATTGGCTGGCTTGCAGACAGTTTCCAAAGTAAACTTTCTTCTGTCTTTTTGTGTGTAATAGTTATTAATTTAACAAGAAAAGTAGTGAGCCTTTGTACTTTCCGAAACTAGTCCAACCTAAAATCTACGAAATAGCCCTAAGAGACAGAGGCTTCACACTTTTGATTTAAAAAGTAGCATAGCAGCCATAGGTTTTGTAACTGTGACGTGGGCTAGGAGGTAACAGGAATTCATTTTTTTCCCTTGGTTAACGCACCTCTAAGTTGTTATGAATCATGTCTCTTCTCTCATTATACTCACTGTTTGGATTCCTGGCAGGGTTTTATTGGAATGTAAGCTTTTCTTTTTCTGGAGTTCCATCTTTCCTACCTGCCCTCCCCTCTGTTGTATCTACTCTGCAGCCTCTGCCCTGCTGGGTAATCTAGTCATACTTGCCATTAACTATTCGGGTGCGAATTATGTAAAGGGGAACAATTGCTACCTCTGCTAATGAAGTCTAATGTGTCTGCTGCAGCCCTTTATCAGATTAGGATGCCTCTCGTAAAGGCTGACTTTGCTTTTATTACCAAACTGACATTCAGAGCTTTCCTTGTGCAGGCAGGAGCCAGTGGGACGAGGAGGTTCTGTGTTCTGGGAGCTGCAGCCGTGGGGGGCACCAGGGGGCCCCGGGCTGGGAGATGTGCTTGCCTGCCTGCCCTGTGACCCCACTGCCCCACTCCTGACTGCCGGGCAGTGATGCTGTTAGGGAACTGTCTCCATAGCTGTTGCACTTTGTCAGCTGGTGTCAGTCCTGAGCAGAAATTGCAGCCAAGAAATCCACAGGACCTGCTGCAGGCTGCAGAAGTTACTCTGAAATCTTTTTGTTTAAAAAAATGCAGGCTGGATTTTCCCTGTGTTTCCGCAGCGTGTTTGTGTGCATTTGGTTGCTTGCTTACCTAGAAGCCATCACTGTGCTGTTAGGATTTGTCCTGGAGTAGGGGGAGATGTGAAAGGCATTATTGATTTATATGACACAGGGATCTTCCAGAGGGTAACAAAACATTTTTTTAAGGGATCTTCTGTTTCCTGTCAGCTGCAGCCAGGATCACCTGCCCTCTGAGCCCCTGGTTCACATCAATAATAGGTGTAGGGGCTGAGTGTGGCAGCACTGCTAAACACATCTCATTTTCTGGGATTCTTGCTACTGAAGTTTGATGTTCATGTGATCCCTCCAGAACTTCTTACATTTCTATTATGCCCCGACACAGCTTTTATTGAAAACTACCAGGTCTTTTGACAAGACTCGTGTTGCTGTTCCTGCCCTCTCTCATGTCATAATTGCCTCACAAGTAAATCTCCATGAACCTGTGCAGGTGGCTTTTTACTGTTCTTTCAGCGTGCCAGGTCCTGATCCTGGCATGTTTTGAAGAAAGCTGGGTTCTCCAGTGCTGTTCACTGCCTAGGACTAGGCTGCTGTAATGAAACAGGTGGATTTTAGTTGCTACAGGTTGCACTGCAGTGCATTTAAATGTCTTCTGCCAGGTTATCAACATTTTCCACAGTTAATGGTGTCTGTCTGAATGTTTCTGGACAGTCACCTGTGAACTGAGAAGACATTTTTCTTAGCTGGCACTTCAAGCAGGATGTGCTGTTACCTATTCTAAAATATTTTTACAGAAAATGTGTTCATGACTGTCCTTTTCCAAACCTTTTTCTGCAATATTTTGTAATTCTTGCCTATTCTTTTTCTGATAGTCATTCTTTCAAGTTTTTGCATAAGCACTAGATAGCGTTTTCGACTCATACTAAAGCAGATCAGGTCTCTGTGCCTGCAAAGGTGCTATGCCAATTTAAATATTATATATATAAATATCTATATAAAGTTTTTAATTGGGCTGATGTGACTATTATTTTATTTTTTAATTTGCCTTGCATATAGGATGCTCTTTGAAGTTTTTGTTCTCTTAATGAACAGTGAACAAGAGAATTTTGTTTCATAATTGTAAAGTTACACAAGCTGTCTTGAAGAAAAATGGTTTAGCACTGGTTTCAGCTGTTTAGTTTTTTTAAGCTCTTTATGTTGAGAGTCTCTGGGGATTTTTTTGTGGTCTTGGGTAAGGGTTCCTATATTGGCAGAAAAAACCAGGTTTTTGAGATCTCCAGGAGAATTTGTGAAGGGAAGATGGTTAGTACATTCACAGATGGACAGTGTTCCTCGTGGTTACCACCATCTTGTAAGGGTAAGGGATGATTTATTTGTGACTAAATTTAGAGTCTCTCAGTAGAAGAAGAACATAGTAACAGTGCCTCATGTCGGCCTCATGGAAGATAAGACACCATACTTGTGAGATTCCCAGCAAAATGCTGGTGTGGGTTGGAGTATTGAAAAACTAACTTTTCTGGTTATGATGTTATCCAAAAGAAATCTTCCATACACTTTTGCTTGGACTCTGGGAGGGAAACTGGAATTCTTTCTTCTTCCTGATTAATTGGTATTGCAAAAAAGAAAATATTTTTTTGTCACTTCCCTCACTTTGCTGTTTTCANGTGGTCTTGGGTAAGGGTTCCTATATTGGCAGAAAAAACCAGGTTTTTGAGATCTCCAGGAGAATTTGTGAAGGGAAGATGGTTAGTACATTCACAGATGGACAGTGTTCCTCGTGGTTACCACCATCTTGTAAGGGTAAGGGATGATTTATTTGTGACTAAATTTAGAGTCTCTCAGTAGAAGAAGAACATAGTAACAGTGCCTCATGTCGGCCTCATGGAAGATAAGACACCATACTTGTGAGATTCCCAGCAAAATGCTGGTGTGGGTTGGAGTATTGAAAAACTAACTTTTCTGGTTATGATGTTATCCAAAAGAAATCTTCCATACACTTTTGCTTGGACTCTGGGAGGGAAACTGGAATTCTTTCTTCTTCCTGATTAATTGGTATTGCAAAAAAGAAAATATTTTTTTGTCACTTCCCTCACTTTGCTGTTTTCACAATGAAAGATGGTTTTCCTAGTGTGAATTATATTAATATCTGCTTCTAGAACAAAGTGATATGGTCAGTGATAAATGCTACTAGAAAAAAAAAATAGGGGAAAAATGAAAGAGGTAAGATTTATCTCGTAACTTTTTTTTCATCTTGGCACTGCGGCAGAGCTGTGTCAGTGGAAATATTGAAACTGGCTGCATGTGTGGAAGGGTGTATTTAGTTAATAGCTGGAATATTCACGATTTTGAAGTCTAACAATGTTGTGGTGGAAGTTGGCATTTCAAGAAAAATACTGGAGGGTTACGTTTGCTTGTTTCCAAGGACAGCTTTTCATCTCAATCTGCTGCCTGCGTGTGGAAGGTGAGCGCAGTGCGGCGCATGGCAGCAACACCCTGAGTTTCAGCTGTGCCAGTTCTGAGGACCCTGCCCATACCCCTGATCAGCAGTTGGCTTTCAGAGCTTGGGTGATGTGATTTCCTGGAGGGCAGGGGCACGGTGCGTGCCTGTGGAGCGCAGCGGGGGCTGAGCGGGCGCGGGCCGCGTGGGAGCTGCCCTGCCTGCCCAGCGGGACGGAGCGAGGCACCCGCCTGGCAAGCTGCTTTTCTGTCCAGGATATCAGCCACTTCCATTCGCTGGGAAGTATTCATAGTTTTACAAAGTGTTTGCTAGTGCGAGGAGAAGGCAGTTCCGTGGTTTTCCACGTTGAGGGTGAGGAACGCATTTTTTTGCTGTGTCCCGCGGTAGCCGAGAGGAAGAGAGAGCGGGCAGAAGGGTGCAGCAAGAAGGAATTATTTTATTATTTTACAACTCTTCTTATAGAATTTTTGCTCCATGGTGTGATTGGTTTGAGGCTCAGCCACCCCTTAGAGCGATTGGCTGAAATCTTGCAACATCCATTGTCAAAGTATTTTTCTATTTGTACTAAAACCAAAAGTTAGCAAGGTTGCAGGTGTCCATAGTTTGCAAACACTCTACTGATAACTTCAGTGAGAAAGGAAAGTCTCTCATGAGACAGAAAGCAGCCCTTGCTAGCAGCATTTTGTATTCACACTCATTAGAAACTCTCTGAAACCTTCTGGGCTCCTCTGGTGTGTTGTGGAGGACGTTCCCAGGAGATGCTTCTGTGTGCAACAGTGATGTACCTGCAGCAGCTTTGACCCTTGGTGGGTTTGGGGTGAAGTCCCTTGACTGAAATGCACATAAGTCTAGCCTTTTGGTTCAAGTTAAACTCATCTAAAGCTGTTAATGAGTGCTTGCCCTGATTTACTGCGGTGAGTTTTTAGCAAATTAATTAAGTGCTGTGATTTGGATGAATTTTCAAGAGAATCCTAATGAATGCGAGCTCTCGGTGGAATGTACTTTATGTAGTGTCTAAGAAATTATATCTGACTTGTTTTGAGTGCTCAAGTGGTGTCACAGCAGCATTTTTAGCATTTTGATATCTCAAACAGTGAGGCTGGTCAGAAATAGCCTTTCTGTTTGGAAGGAGTGTTTTTCTTCCAGATCTGGGGCGCAGTGTCTTGCTTATTGAAGCAACTTCAGTGTCACACTGTAGACTTTGTTACACAGTTTATATTTCTGTACTGTTTTGCATAAGGATATGTAGTTGAAATAGAAGGAATAAAACTTATATTAAAAAATATACATCTGTAGGTGTTGCTTTGGTAGATAACTTCAGTTAATGCTGGTGGCCATTTTTCCTTGGCCTGCTGTCCTTTACATATGTGCTCTAAAATATTCTGAAATACTCTGTAGCAGTGTTGTTGCTAGCTTTTCTTGTCACTAAAAAAAAAAAAAAGTGGGCACTTGGACATCTTGAGAACTGCTCACAAAGCAGTATCAATTTCCATAAGCTTTGTACATTTCCTCACGCCATGGTATCTTCTAAGAAATTGTGTGAAAATGACAAAATGCTGGCTTATCCCTGATCTTGTTTTCCATTTAAAATTTAAGGTTAAGCTAAACATTTAAAAACTATTTCTTGTTGTATCTTTTCCTGTACTTACTTTTCATTCTGAAAGGAAAAATGCTTTATCTTCGCTTTTACTTCTTTCTACCCTTTTCCAGTATTTTTTTGCAATATTATTTTTTTGGCTCTTTTCCTCCACCCACTTGCAGTATTTCTACAATTTCTTTTGTAAGTGTATCCCTCTTTTAAACTTAATCTTTAAGCTGTTTGCCCACTTATTATGTCACAAACATGCTGGTTTGGAGACATTTATTCCTAATATCTGGCAAACGTGACTTCTGAGCAGAAGGGGCAGGTAGATGAAAGCTGGTGTGGAAGGCAGGATGGTGGGATATGTAAGATGCTGCTGCTCTTTGGACACTGGCTGGTGTTCTGTCATCTGATGGCATCAGGAATGTTTCAGTGCTCTAGTGTTGATTTCAGTTGAGCCCAGCAGTAACATGAAATAGTTTACACTGGAAAAAAAACAGTGGAGAAAAAAAAGTAAGAACTGTATAGAGGGATAAGTTTCACAGTGCAGTAGTTTAGTTCCATTTCTTGCTTTTCTGCTTTTGCTTGACTATTAACTGTGATCCTAGCCCAGAGTCCCTGTGCTAAAGAGTTTCCTGCCAGCACTTGTTCAACAGCATCATACTGCTCTGCAAAACTAAGGAATTTTATTGCATATGCCACTAGAGCCCTTATTTAAAGAAAAAGTAGAGGGGAGAAGGAACAGCAACAGGATGATGTCGTACTGTTCTGTGTTTTAAGAGGTCTCTGCTGTTGAAATATTATTTAATGGAATTAATCTCAGCTGGTTAATAAGAAGTATATTTCAATTGAAATATTTTCTTAACCCAAACAAAGATTTAAGTTACGTTTAGTTTGAGATAAAGTAAGAGTCTAGAACCAGTTTTCAGTGGAGCTGTGATTCTCTTCTTCCCCTTAACCTCATTGGTCTCATTGCTTCTCTTTCAGATTTGCATCTGTGCTTGCTTAAGTTGTGTGGTCAGTAATGATTTCATGATTATTCTTAGTTTTGGTTCTCACTTCTGCATTTGAAGTAGGGCTGACAGCAGTGCTGAGGAACCTGCTGGTTGGGATCATGGTCAGAGGCATTTCAGTCCATCCTGCCCTCCCTTTTGCAGGATGATTTCACAGCACAAGGGTTTAGGAACCATGTCCTGTGGAAGCTGGCAGTGCTTGAAGGAAAGATATAATGCTGAGTGGTTTTTAAATTTTGATTCTATTGTACTCAGAAAGGTAACAGGTAAAGCATTAGGGCCAGTTAGAAATAGGAAAAAAGATTAGATGGCATCTGAAGGGTTTTGTCATGGCCAACAAAACTGTGCCTTGAAGATTGATGGATTCTCTTTTCCTTCCCTCTTTACTGTGATAACATAACAATAGAAAAGCAAGACTAGAAGTTTCTTTTTGAGCTTAAATATAAAGGCTTAAATAAAACATTGCTTTTTTTTTTTACTAATGGGAATTGAAAATACCGGAGAAGTATAAAGATGGTAGAATATACTTTATTCTAATGTGGGAAAAATATTTGGTGATAAACTAGATATTTAATGTGTTACTTTTATTGACACAGATTTTAATATGTTATTCTTACTGGTACAGATATGGTCCTGAGCATCGTGAGCACGTGACTTCAAAGATGGACAACTGGATCTGTTACAAGTTGTGATTGGCCTTAAGTTGACTTTATAACCATCGAAGAGCTTAACAGGAATTCTCTCGTTCCTGACTTTTGCCTCTCTGATTGCCTCACACCACCAGCTTAATCATGTATGGAAGTGCCCGTTCCGTGGGCAAGGTGGAGCCCAGCACGCAGAGCCCGGGGCGCTCGCCGAGGCTGCCGCGCTCGCCTCGCTTGGGCCATCGTCGAACCAACAGCACGGGAGGCAGCTCTGGGAGTACTGCTGGGGGTGGCAGTGGGAAAACCCTTTCTATGGAAAACATTCAGTCCTTAAACGCCGCCTACGCGACGTCTGGCCCCATGTACCTCAGCGACCATGAGAACGTGGGCGCGGACACCCCGAAGAGCACCATGACTCTGGGCCGGTCGGGCGGGCGGCTGCCTTACGGGGTCAGGATGACTGCCATGGGCAGCAGCCCCAACATCGCCAGCAGCGGGGTCGCCAGCGACACGATCGCGTTCGGAGAGCACCACCTGCCCCCCGTGAGCATGGCGTCCACCGTGCCTCACTCGCTGCGCCAGGCCAGGGACAACACCATCATGGATCTGCAGACGCAGCTCAAGGAGGTGCTGAGGGAGAACGATCTGCTCCGCAAGGATGTGGAGGTGAAGGAAAGCAAGCTGAGTTCTTCCATGAACAGCATCAAGACCTTCTGGAGTCCTGAGCTAAAAAAGGAGAGAGCGCTGAGGAAGGATGAAGCTTCAAAAATCACCATTTGGAAGGAACAATATAGAGTTTTGCAAGAAGAAAACCAGGTTTGTCATCTACTGTCACTGCTGTGTTAGTGTGGTAGCATGATTAAATGACTTTAATACACTTGCATGTCACACTTAAGCAGCTAAATTAGATTGGTGCTTTTCTCGGGTAATTGATGTGGGTAAGACGTGTTTTCAACTTGCAATCCTGTTTTTAAATGTTTCTTGTCACACTTGTAAACCACCTCAAGTGCTCATTTTTCCTTGGGTGTCATGTGAGTTTTTTCCCCTAGGACTGATGGTAACCGCTCGATTTCCTTTTGGAAGTATTTATTCTGTTCATAATCAATATTTCTGTGCTGTTTACCTCTTGAAGCATTCTCTGAGATGCACGATGTACTAACTGCTGACCCCCAGTATAACTGAACTGTTGCTGGATGTTGACAGATTGCCATTAAAAACAAAGTTAAAGTTACGCTGGCCCTACTTTAGAGTTAAAACCTCCAGACCTGCAGTTTTCACAAACAGATATAAATTGTGTTCTTGGCTACATTTAAATAACACTGTTTAATACACGCTTGTTATTCTTTGGTCATAAACTCTGCATATCTTGTTATGCAACTATCCTAAAGCAGCCTGCAGGTTTTTTTGTAGTGGTCTGGCCAGTTACAGAATGGGCAGAAGAACAGAGATTCTCAGGTGTCTAGGTCTTTGGTCTTGTGCATCTTAAAAGCATCTCCAAACTAAATTAAAACTGAGAGGCTGATAAAATTGAGGTCTCTTTGTAGTCAGTTCTACTGATTAAAAGCTTTCTTAACATTCTCCCACCTAGACCTTCTGGCTACCTTAGTCCTGAAGTAAATACTTGTCTTTGAATGAGTGTCCTCCTGTTTAGCTGTTTCTGGCCAAATGTGAGTTCAGCATCTCTCTGGGCTGGCAGGTAAAAAACCTCACTATCCTTATGGAAAACAGGCCCAGTGTCCAACTCCAGAAGTTCCCTGAAAAGTAAGTCAGCTTTCATCATGACAAAGTTACTTTTCCTATTGAGCTTTTTAAGTATCCCAGCAAATTTAATGAAAGTTTCCATAATTCAAATTTGACCATAATTCATGTACCTTTTAAGGTATAGTTGCTATTTTAGGCAATGCTTTTTGTAAGACTGCTTTAGAAGGTGAAGGAGAGAGGGAAATGCTGGAGGAAAAGGGTAGTGCTGGTAGTGCTTGACATGTTGTACTCTGCTTCCAGGTAGCCTGTCTTGAATAGTCAATTACTTTTGGTTAGTGATTAGTCTGCTACACTGAACCTGTCTGCAAGTTTCTTTTCACTTTTGAAAGAGCTTGAGTTGAAGGCAGTAAGTTGTTTTTCCTGAGATAGTATGAAATCATTCAATGAACTTGTCATGTATCTTTATAGCTGTATTCTCACCAAATGCTAAAAATCACAACGTGGGATTTGTTCAGGTGTGTGACACTTTGTCTTCATTTACTTATGTCATCTTGGAGTGCAGAAAACCTGAAGTTAAATGATTTTTATTGCAAAGGTAGTATTTCTTTAGAAGCAGTGATGTAATGAAAATTTTAGTTATAATGGTACAGTACCAGGATAACAAATACCTGGAATACCAATCACTCAACTTTCTGGTGTTCTTTGTATTTCAGTTGCAGGTAAGTCTTCTCATTCTCAGATTCTTTTCATTTTTAGCCCTGTTTTCATATTGAAGAGAACATCTTGGAATACAAAAACATTTTTTCTGAAATCAGCTTTGACATTTGAGGATTCTTTGGAAATCTTGCAAGAAAAATGCAATGAATATATGGTTTAGAGTGGATTAAGCAATTAGTAAATATGAATACACTAGAGAACAGTGATTTCTCTATCTTAGGGTTTTTTTTCCTTGTCTTTCCTTTATCCCCTAATTAAACATTTACGGATATTTCTAGGCTGCTGTTCTCTAGGCAATCACTGTAATTACTACCACACTGGTAGAATTGCATAACTTTGGTCCAAAAGTAAGAAGGGTGCAATTTAAAAGTAAAGGGGTATTATTGCATTGAGCTGTAAAAACTAAGAATGCTAATTAATAGATTATAGTTAGCTAACAGTGTGTTCTAATTAAATTCTGAATTCATTGTGTCTTCTATAGCCTTTTGGAGTTGGTTACTTCAGCCCTTCACGTGGCAGATCTGTTTAATAGGATTTTTTGTAATGAGACAGACTTCTCTGTTTAGACTCTGAACAAGGAATTTCCCAGATCTGTTGGGGGACCAGAAAAATATCTTCATTACCCCTTCAGCCTCTTTCTGAAATGAGTTCCAGTATAATTGCAGGAACTGGAGTTTTAGAGTTTAGTATGAGTATTTCAGCACATCACTTTCAAGGAAGACTTCTTGCACGTGCCATACTTGTGCTTTATATAAAGTTTATCTCAGACCAGTTGTAGTGTTAAAAATTCACTCAGCTCATGAAGCCAAGATGCTGGCTGACTCATGCCATTATCTGATAGCCATCTCAATCTCTTTCCTGTGGTCACGGCTCTTTATTCTTCTACAGAATACCAATACACTTGATTGTCCATGATTGTATTGCTGTTCTTGTCATCTCAGCTTGAGTGATTGAATTGCCCCTTGGGTTTGGAGGTTGTTAGTAGTACCTGAAGATGTGAGCCCTGGTTGATTGCCACCTCAGCCTTCCGTGAGTAAATGCACCGGCGTCTTTGAGTTTTCTTTCCTGTTTCTTGGGAACGCGTACAAATAAAAGTATTGCTTATTGATTTCCAGGAAACTTCCTGGATTCAATAAAGCTCAGAGGATGAGTGGGGAGATTAAAGAGCATGCTACCTGTCCCGAGGCTGTCGCATCCTTTTGGTTGTCCTCTGAGGGCAATGGTAGCAGGGGCATCTCGGGGATGATCCTGGGAGTGCCACGCACACGCTGCCCTGTGGCTCTCACGTGGGTGAGGGGTGCTGTGCTCCTGCCCAGATGTGGTCTTGGCCCCAGATGTGGTCTTGGCCCCAGCTGTGGTGCAGCACAGCTGTACTCGTCAGCTCCTCCGAGCAAACGCTGCAGCTGGGGAGTGGAGCATGTGCTGAGCTTTGTTTTCATCCTTTGTTACTGGTCCCGAAGAGACAGAAAATCCTTTCTTTTCGTAAATGGGGAATGTCACTGACAAAGTGTCACTTTGAAGAGCTCAAAGCTAAACGTGGAAAGTATTCCTGTAGTTAACAGAGATTCTTGGAAAGACACAAGTTTTCAGCACAGTGTGGATGAGTTAACCAATCATTCTTTGCAAGAAGCCAAGAGGAGAGTGCAGATGATTGCTCAGTTATGCAAACCCATGCATATTCTAAGAGGAGTTGATGAAACCAGTAAACAGGAGCTTGGTTTTGGCATGGCATCACTCTCCTCAGCATGCTTTAGTGGGAGCTGTATTTTTCTGAGTTGAGAAATAATTTTTTTTAGTGTGTGGTTTAAAGTTTCCCTGGAAACCTTCATCAGAAGCCAGAAGAGGAAAGGAAAGAGAGTGAGTATGTTTTGCACTACAACAGAAATAATTTACCTAAAAACTGGGCAGTGGTGGGGTGATGTGAAACTCAAGGACAAAGGAATTCCTCTCAGCTGAAACTTGCTTATGACAAGGTGATTGTGCCTTAGAATAAGTAGTGCAATGCAAATTTGCTGTCTAACGCCCTGCATTGAAATTTCCCGCATTTGACTGATCTACTTTTAAGATCAGATTTTTGTTTCAGCTAAAATAGTGTGGTACTGCTGAAAACATCGTTTTACTTTGATGCATTTCTGTGGTCTTTTTGTGGTTAGAGACCTTGGATGTCTGAGTCAGAGAGTTTAACCAAGAAAATATTTCTGAAAGGAATTTCACCTTGCTTGGGGTAAGCACTTGAAGAACATTGTATTTTATTGTGATGGATGTATTCCAGTGTTTCACCAGGGTTCTCCTCCAGAGTCAGAAGCACTTTCCATTTCTTAGTAGCGTCTAATGAGGATCTCACTTTTTAAAATGTAGTTGTCCATGTGTTAACCTCTTAGATGCATTATGGGTGCTGCTGTTATAAGACTGGCTGAGCTTCTAATGAGTACATTCTTCCTCCGAAAATCAGATTAATTCTCACTTCTTCATTGGTTTAATGCTTTTTTTTAAATTGTGTGTTAAAAAAATTTTGATATATCTTAGTGCTGTGTCATTCTATTACTAGCCCCATTCCTGAGTTGGTTGTTAGTTGATAGAAAACTAAGCTTTCTTCGATTATTGTGCAATATGTGGTTCCATAGGCATTGCTTAAAGTCATTGTCTGTATCCCAGGGCACTGCACTTAAATGATTCCTTCAATGGCAGATGTCTGTTGGCTCTCTAGAATGCTGCCAGCTTTATGTTCCTTCTGTCTTTCCCCAGTTGCAGCACGAAATTGTAATGCAATTCTCTTTTAGAATAACTCAAAACTACCTCCTCAGGAGTATCTGAAGCATTTATCAAGTTGCAGCATCTCAAAAATTGTCATGTGATCACCCAAGAGAACATCCTGAGTTCTGTCTTTTTTTCAATTTTGTAAGGAAATAAAACTAGACATTTTGTGGTTATCTGTATTCCCCAATGCTCCTTTTGTCCCGTGTTTCCTATCGAGGTAGGATCTAATACCTTGGGTTGCTTTGAGCTGTAGCATGGGCTGAACAGCTGGTCTCTACTTGATCCATTAAACATATAAGGGGAGTAGTACCAACTTCAAAGCAGCTTGTAATGAAACGGGTGACGTCAGTGGTGCTGCTGAACTTAGTAGTTTAACTGTGCTTTTTTTGCTGTTAAGCTGGAGCAGGGATTACTTTAAATTCTGCAGAACTTAGAGCAGACTTTCTGCTATAATTCTTTCTCTCGCATGCATTGAGACTGTTCAGATACCAGACTCCTAACTAGGGTTGCAGTGTGTTATTCCACCATTTAGTGTGTATATGCCTGGAAAGTCTTGTCTGTAGTACTGTATTTCTCTAGAAGCCATTGTTCCTTTCAGCATTATATTTGTGCTATGTGAGTTAGTAATTTTTTCCCTTTAGTGTTCTTGCTTTCTGAAGTATGAGCTAGGTAGCTTGAAGCTGTGTAAGGCCTCCTCTTAGCCAGCCGGGGAGCAGTTCACAATGATGGATGATGGCAGAGGTGCTCCTGCATTATAGGTAATTTCTGCTGGTGTTACAGCTTTCTGCTGCCAAACCCAGCATGCTCACGTGTCGGCCTCACTCTGCATCCACTGATTCAAGGAGAAAGGAGAGGAGCACTTTAGGTGGAGCTGCCAGTCCGTGGAAAAAAGATTGTAGTTGTGCTGGTCTTATGTCAGCCTTTCATGTATGCCTCCAGGACCAAAAACTGAAATAGGGCTTTTTTAAAACTCTTTTCAATTTGGTGATATTAGGAAGCCTCAGAGATTTGAAGATGGTCAGCGGAGTGGGCCACCATGACTAAATTGTTAGTTGGAAAGAATAGTTTTTTCCAGCAGAGTAGATTTCTAGGATACTGTCAACAGTCCATTTAATGCTTAAGATATTAGTAAGACAGAGGAACTTTTGCATTTAGGATAAATAATTCTTTACATGTATACTCTGAGATAAAAGCTAGATACCAAAAGAGTTTAGAGGGGGCATTTCTGTACTCTGAAAGTAGTAAGTGTTTTGGATAACCCATGAAGAGCAGCCATGCCAGCTATCTGAACTAGGAACTGGAGAAAGAAACGTTGTGGAATGACCCCTGAGGCTCAGCTGGCAGGAGGGGAATAAGGGAATGAACTTGGTGGTGCTCTACATGTTCCAATATAGAACTTGTTTGAATTAATTTTCTGTATACACTTGTGTTTAGTGGACACAGTGGAATAGCAGTGTTTTCAGTAACAGTGATTTGTGGTGATTTGAGATCCTCGACAGAAATCAGATTACAACTGCTTGCCAGCAGGTAGCATGGCTATTGAGGATTACACTTTTTTTCCTTGAAAAGGTAATGCTCTGTAGTTCTTCTGTATAATTTTTGACATAATCTGTTGAGCACAGGGAAAAATGGCTGCATCTGCTAAATGTAGTGGATCATAATAATATCTTCATTTTTTTGTCCGAAGATAACAATCAGTAGACCTTGAAAAGAAAGTCTTTTCAGAAGAACTTAGTTTCATAACGCACAAGGTCTACATAATTATGTTTTTGCATGGTATTTTCAGATTGATACTGGGTTCTCTTGGAAAGGTCAGAGTCACCATCTGTAGTGGAAAAAAATACAAGGACAAAGTGTATTTAGTTTCCTTCTGTGGTGATAGCAGTCGTTCTGTCTCAGTGATTTGCCTGGTGCTTGGGGGCACTGCCATGGCCTGTGAAGCAGAGCGGGGTGTTTGCTTGTATTGGCAGCCTCGAGAGGCAGGGAGCAGCAATCTGGTTTTGCAAAGTGCCATGGGAACTTAGAGATCATAGTCAATCACTAAACAACCCCGCTGATTTTGCTTCCAAGGAATATTAAATAGTCTGTTTTCCTTTAGTTATCCCGCGAGAAGTTTTTTTTCCTACTAATAACCTTGGATTAAACACTAAAAACTTCTGTACTCTTTGGGAGAAATTGAGGCATTTCAGTGTACATCATCTTTGGCAATTGCTAAGTCAGTATTGACATTTAAACAGTAAAGAAAAGAAAGGAAGGATCTTCTATCAATATCTAGATCAGTATTTGAAGAGATCTCATGATAATCTGAATTTTTATCAGGTGACCTCCATTAAGAAAGCTTATTATGGATTCACCCTAGGAAGAGATTGTATTCTTTAAAGAAAAAACAACCCACGACACCCCAAACAAACTACCTTCCCCCCCCCAAAAAACCCCAACCCCATACCCCCAAAAGCATAAAATAATCTTGTATTGCATGTGTGCTCCCCAAAATGAGCATGATCAGATGCCTAAATACTGGCACAGAACACCATTAACACCATTTTTCTAGTGATCGTTGCTTTAGAAATCAGAGGAGTTAAACTTATGTATAACAGTTACAGGAATAAATACCATGTGACTGCCTTCTTCAGTTTAATTTTAGCAACTTCGTTTGTAAACTGGAATGCTAAGCAATGTACAATCATCAGTAAACCTAAAGAGCTTGATGCTTGTTGCTTTTAAGCTGTTTGTTGAGCTGTATAGAAGGTTTTAAAATTCATTTATGTACTACTTCTTATTCCTGTTGCCATTGAAATGGTTGAAGTGTGTGAGCAGTGGGCTGCTTTTGCTCTTCCCTGGGTCAGGACTGCTGGTGCAGAATCCCCTTGAAACAGAGACAAAAATGTATTCCTTGTTGCTCCGTGCTGCAGGCACTTCCTGTAAGGACTGCTTTTAAAATCTAATGATTGTTACCACTAGTTTGGAAAAGAAATAGTATAAGCCAGCAAGGGTGAGAAACTGGTTGGAGGCAGATAGGTTCTTCCAGAATTTGGTTCCACAACATCAAAAGGAATTTAAGGCAGTGTGTAGTTTTCTAGCCATCTGGGGCAGTTCATTGCAAGCATGTAAAATAAGATCAGGTCATGGGGTGATGGCTTCTCGAATTTCAGGTGTAGCACAATGAAAATACACTTTTTATTGAGGGAGGAAGGAAGGGACGGAGATCAGCTGTCCAATAAAAAGATACTTCTCAATGCTTTGCCAATGTAGCGGAGAGGTGGAGAATAAATTTTACTTTAAGGTGCTTTGTTTAATGCCTGTTCCTGTCTGATATCTGCATTGTAATCAGGTTCTGTACTGTGCTGTGCATTTCTGTTTCTGCACTGGTGCCCTCTCCTGCTTCTTGCCATTCTCCTCCCCCTTCCCCTGCTTCAGTGGGCTGGAGAGAGAAGCAGGGTGACAGCCTAGCTCTTTAGAAAAACAAGCCAGTCATAAATGCTAGTCCCAAATTAACTAAGCCTCGCTGGTATCTGTGTCAAAGCCACGTCTGGGTGCATTTTTTCCTGGCCAGCCCGTTGTGTGTCACCGTGTCCTCAGGAGCAGCAGGCACTGCCCTGCCCAGAGCATCTCAGGGATGCAGCCTTCCCCTCGAGACTGTGTGCTTGGCATTAACCTCGTGGGTGTTCTCCTTACCAAAGGATCAGGTACCAGCTACCTTGGGTGCTTAAATTTTGGGAGCAGATGGTCTTCTAATTATATGTTGATGTGGATTCCAAGGAATACGGGGCCACGCATTTCTTCTGATGCTTCTTGTCACTTGTTTCTGAGATGAAAACAAGCCAGCACATGAACTGCCACCATTCAGGAATTAAAATCTTATTTCTTCGGGTACTTTGTACAGGATTTGTTTCTTCCATCGTAGTTGATTGCTCCTGGCATTAATACATATTATTCTTTATTAATATATATTAATTTATATAATATGTGTGTATATACACCCCCACACAAATCCTGCCCTTTTTCAGTGCCGTGTGATGAGGCTTCCATACCTTTTTCCCTTACAGGAATCACGAACTTGCCTGAGTAATGGTCTGATTTTTAGTGGAATCGTGTCTCAGATGACAAATACTTGTTTTTGACTGAGGGGAGGGAAAAACTCTCTAAACATTTGTTTCTGTTGTAGCATTATTGTCTTGGAGCACTCTTGTACCTGCAGGTTCTTGTCTCAGCCTTAACCCGTTGTTAGACTTGTTCTTTTCTTTCTGTTTATTTTATTTTACTATTGGCATAATTTATTAGACTTCACACGTTATAAGTGGATATCAGTTCTTGGATGAGCAGAAACAAACCACGAGGCAACAAAAGTGACTTGAGATAAGCTTTCCTCGTTAGCAATACCCATGCAGCCTGTTGCAGCATCTCATCTCACAGCCAGAAGCCTCCACGAGGCTGATTCTTACGTCCCTTTCTCTTTGGAGAGATGGGAACATTTAATGGTGAACATTTGATTTGATAAAGGATTCAGGGCATCATACCAAAGCTCTTAAAATGTTATAAATGTCAAAAGCAACACAGCTGAGAAACACCAACCTGTTTGGAAAGTAGAGTGTCCCTGTGGAAGATACTGCTCCTCCATAGCCAGCAGTTAATGCCTTGGATCTGACCTAAAGAAGCAGTTGATTGATGAGAAAGAAACAGGCTCTTTAAGAGTGGTCATGCTTTTGGATTTGGCAGCAACTGAAAATGTACATGAAGTTCTGAAAGTGTTTTTGGCTTCTGTGGCGAGAGGTTTCAGTGTTTCTTTGGATGAGAGAAGGATATCCATGAAGAGGATGACAAAAGCTTTAGGCTGAGAAATAGTGCTAGTAGGTAAAACGAGGGATCCCAGAATGATCCTAGGGAAAGGAAAGGGCAGAAAGAACAAGCGTAATAAAGGCTTTTAAACAGGTTGTTAGGAAATGCTGTGCCCTGCACTGGAGACTTGGGAAGTAACTGCCTGATCTCCCTCGGCTGGGTAAATGTGGAGAGTAAGATTCTTCAGTGATTCGTTATTCATCCCTGTTCAGTTTAGGAGTGCAAATGACAGTGTTGTGATTACTAGGTACAGCTTGGTTAAATACCAATATTCCAGTGTTTTTCTGATTGTGCAGCTCAGTAACTCTGGGGAGAAGGGAGAGAACAACTTTGGGAGAGGACAGAGGTAAAAATAGAAGTAAAAATCTGGATAATTTTTTGATGTCATCAACTATGGCATATTTGTGTGGTTTACATTAGCATAACACACTTATGTACTTTTCTGGAATCTTCCTTTGGTGGGCACATAGGTTAATTTTAACAGATGTTGTTGCTTGTGAAGATTATTAATTTATCCAAAGTTATTGTACAAAAGGCCTACAACCATAGGTATGCTTTTTTTTTTTGAGCTTAGAGGAATTTCCCAGTCTTCATCAGCCTGCGTATCAATTGAGTAAAGTCAAATTATTCTGTCTGTGGAAGCTTTGGAGGACAGCATTTAAACTTTTCTCCCTCAGCTGGCATCTGATGGGTCAGGTTGTGTGGCTGGGAGCCCGTTAATGTGTAACCATTTTAATAGATCTGAGAGCATAGTTACTCAAAAGAGGGACCTTTCTAAGAAAGCATAGGTGTACCTTCATGTGAGAAAGTAAATAGTGTGCTCTGGATGTGCAGTCAGCAGCACTTTTTATGGGTGAAGGAAGATAAGCTCAGCCATTTTATGATCCTCTTTGCAGGGATGTGTTCAGACTTTCTCATCACTTTACTATGACTGGAATGTTCCAAAATATGGAGTTACCAGTGGTAATTTATTTTGGGGGAGGGAACCCAAAAAATCACCTTGCAATAAAATAAATAATACAAATTTTTCTTAAAACTGGCTTAATTTTGGTGTGAACTAGCAGATGGTTTTGACAGAATGACAGAAAAGTTTTAAGAAGCGTGGTTTGGCCGGGATTTGTGAGAATGTCTGTGCACATACTTGACCAAAGAGTTGAAGTAGGTGTGGGTACTGCTGTGTGTGCTCAGGTTATGATTTATAGTACTTTTTGATGTTGTGTAACATCCTAGTGAAATTCTTATACCGTTCCTCTACTAATTAGTCCTTTATAAGCCATTTTAATTGGAAATTGTATACCTTCAAATTGCTGTTACAAAACCCATCTTATTTTGTTTGAACTTTTCTGTTGTAAGTCCTTAAATATGTTTACTTGACTTCAAAATTGGGCTTTGCACTCAACGTACAACAGTTGAACAAGTGGTTGTACTGCTGGTACATTCTCTGTCCTCCTTCTTCCAGAAGTAAGATTCAAATTCCAGTGTTTGTGATTTAAAGAAGGTTCCAAGTTATAGTTTCTATCCAGGAAAAACTTCTTTTCCCTTTTTCCCTTTTTCCCTTCCTTCTAAAACTGCGTGCTGTGTTTTCTCAAAGCAAAATCCATTTAGTGTGTACTTATTTAAAAAATTACTCCTCTCCTCCTTTCCATTTGGTTGAATTAGCTCAAATCTTTGTGCCTTTGAGAGGTCTGTCTCCTTTCTGACTGTGAGAATTGTCATTCATTTATTTTTAGCATCACTTTTTTGTTAATTAACTTTTTCTAGTGTTTCAGGTCGAGCTTCTTTAATCTGAAAGTCTGGGAATTTGTGGACAAAATCATTAATTCACTCTTTCTTTTATACTTAATACGGTTGTTAGTGTTTCTTTGTGAATTGCTGAATGCTAGACAGTCTTTGAAGATTGAGCTGGGAAAAGTAGGTCTGTACTTCACAGGTTGAGCTTCTCAGCAGGTGATTTGGTGCAGAAAGACCTGATTATTAAAGGAAGACAGTAGTTGATGCTGTGAGACCTTCGTATGCACTGCATATAATTGTGCTGATTAACACTTGAGTGAAGGCACTAATTTTAGTGGTGTACCAACAGCACGAAGGTCAGTGTGCTATACAGGCTTACATACAGCTGAAACTGAGGTGGGGGTTTGCTGCTGAGCACCTAATTTGCTGAAATTCCACTCTGTCCAGTAGAACCTCATGAATAGCAGACTTCACTACAAAAATGCAGAAGTAATGTTTTTTCATAAAAATAGGTTATTTTACCTCAGTAGTTTTATGTTGTCACTGCTCTTTCTTTTTAAGGGGGAAGATGCTACATTTGTCTTCTATTTATTTTTTTTTTTCATTCTCATTGGGTGGGCATTTCTGCCCTTAATCTTCCATTCAGCCAAGCTTCTTTTGTTGATCTTTGAGCTATGAAAATCAGCGATGCCTACCTTTTAATTCATAGTTACATATATTGCAAACAGCAGTGGTGTTTAACTTGCAAAACTTGTCACCATGGGAATGATTTCATATTTGTCTTCACGCTTTTGGAGTGATGGGAGGCCTGGTAAAAAGGCTGCCCTTAATTTGTAGAAGTCACTTTCTGGACTGGGCAGATTTGCAGGCAGTAGAGTGACTAGTAAGGTATTTTGTAATAGAAAAGGCAGAACATGACTACCTGAATTTGGTGGTTTATGATCTCAGTTAGTTCAAAAGCAATGAGGTTCTGCCAGGTAGAACTGATACTTTGCATCCCTTGTACACTGTGTCATAAACCTGAATTACAAGTAATGAAAGACAGTGTGTTAGTGCTTCCAAGTTACAAAACTGCCATGAATGCCATGAAGAGATTTAATTTCCAGTAGGAAACATCTTCCCTTTTAACCTGTGTTAACATGCTCTGAATTAACATCTCAGTTATTTTCAGAACTTTTGTCTATCACATCAGGATTTTTTGTCGTTAAAAGGTGCTATTAACCAGTATGTTTAATAGCACTTTTAATAGGTGCTATTAAATCAAGATGGTAGGAGCTTATCTAAAGCATGAAGTATAATGTATGAGAAGTGTGTATAATTATTAGAAGTAAATGATTGTACCATCATGTACAGTATTTAATTTGTAGCTAAAATGGCTATTTCTTTCTTCCCAAATTATTTTCTCTCTTGTATTCTTTTGGGCTGGTTTCCTCTTCCTTAAGCACATTTCCTTTCTTTTCCCCCTTCAGCGCTGGGCTGGCTGTTGAGAGATGAGTAGCATAATTGTTTTTTGTGTAATTTTTGATGTTGGAATCATTTAAATTGCACAAGTTCAGTTTTGTGCAACAGGTTATGCCCTAAGGCACGCACACATTATGTATCCACGCTAGTTGTTTCCGTGGCTAACACGGCAACAAGGAGGGCCCTGTTTTTCATGGAATTCCTATAATAACTCATGTTCAAAGCACAGTTTGTTGACTTCATAGTAACAAATGATTTGTGCATCTTCTGAATGCCCAGTGGGCAGAGCAGCAGCAAAAGAGTGTGGATATCATAAGCTGTAGGGAACCAAACCAAACTGATAATCAACACCTGACAGAAACTCTCTGCAAAAAACATTTAGCTGTTACCTGAATTGTATTTTCCCATTAATCTTAGTTTTCTGCTCGTTCTTGACGCATCTTGCTTTTCTGCAGTGAAATTGCAGATCCACTGGGCACTATCAGTAATTAATATCTCTACAGGGTTTCTTCCCCTCCAGTACCCAGCAGTCTCTGCACCAAATGAGTTGCAGCTGGTGTTGTAATAATGTGAGCACACAGTCAGCATATGGTAGAGTCAATTCAGTGTGAGTCAACCCAAATATTAGGAAGTCCTGAACTGTACAAATATTTTTCAGTGTAGTTCTTGGATGGAATTTGTTTTAAGAATGCTGTAATTCTGCTGTCGTTAATCTCAGATAATTTGTTTCTGTCCCCTTTGGCTGGTACTGGTTTTAGAGAGTTGAGTGAATTCTTGGGGTGAACTGAGTGTCGGGGAACTCTTCTCACTGAAGAGGGACTTGGCAAGAGGTTCATTTTCACATGACAGTGTTCCTTAAGCAGCAGGGCTGAGGGAAACAAGATTAAAATGTATAACCTTAGAACTGTAAATGTATTTTTATTACTATAAACCATGTTTTTTAATGAGCTCTAGAATGAAATCAATCTTGCTTATGCTGACGCTTGTGAGTCATTTACTCTTTGCTCACAATATCTATGTTCAGAACAGAGTTTGGTTGAAAGTAATAAATAAGTGTTGAATTTTCCTTTTGATTTTATAAACTCACTAAAAGTATGCTTTGGTTTCTGAAGGTTCCCATTCTTGGGCAAGTATTAAGGAAAGGAGTAAAGAAGGCTGGTTGTTTTTGTGGTTTTTTTCAACTCCTGCTTGTGGAACTTGAGAACTTTTAGTGTGAAATACAGACTACTGTTGATCCCCCAGACAGATTACTCAGTTTCTTCATCCTTCCCACTTGGCTTCCCACAGTCTCCCACAGTATGCAAATAGAGAGAGAACACATTTGAACAAAATGTTGCATCTTTCTGTGATGTGCCAATCTGCTCAGGTACCAGAGAAGATCTCCCAGGCCTCTGCCAGGAACTGAATGAGGGTTGACTCAAGGCTTCCTTGAAAGGGCTTGATCCATGCAAGAGCACAGGGTGAATCCGAGGGTGAGGAGATTGCTGTTTGATGCCACTGGAAGGCTTATTTCTATCATCCTTAAAAGACTAAAGAAACTGGGGTGGAGTCTTCTATGTGGAAAGACAAAATGTTGCTCAGTCTTCAAAACAGGCCAAAGGACAAGCCATGGAATTACAGGATGGTGCTTCTTGCTTCAGTCCCTGTAAGCTGAGTCCTTTTGGAACACATTTCTGAGCGTGTCAGTGACAAGATCCTGATTGGGCACAGTCAGGATGGATTTGTCAAGGATTAATCATGCCTGATCTCATTGCCTCCTGTGATAAAATGTCTGGATTTGTGGATGAGGAAGGAGCAGTGGCTGCCCTTTACCTTGCCTTCAGTCAGGCTTTCCCCACGGTTTCCCACAGCACTCTTGTCACTCCTAGTTAGAATGGCACAGCCTGAGTGGCTGGGCAGCCAGGTGGGTAAAAAAAGCTGGTTGTGGGATCAGGCTCAGAGAGTGATTAAGGGGTTGATCGCTGCCCAGTTGCCTGTAACAAGTTGAGTCGTGTTTGACATCTTTATCAGTGACTGGGTGGAGGTGACAAGGTCCCCGTTCATTCAGGTGGCACCACCCTCAGGGGACCAGTTGATCTGCTGAAGGGCAGAGCAGCTGTGCACAGGGACTTAAGTCTGCAGGAATGAATGGGTTTATGAGATTGAGCAAGGATGGTGGGAATAAAAAGCTTTTAGGAGAGACAGAGGCTAGGGTCTGACTGGGTGGGGGTTAGCGCTGTGGAAAAGGGTTTGGGGACCTGCTGGGCAGCACACTGAACGCGAGGCAAGGGTGCACTCTGGCAGCAGAGAAGTTTGTGCAGGGATTATCTCCTTCAGCTTCACACTTGCTCAGCCACGTGCAGAATGCTCTGTCCAACTTTGACCCGCCCAGTGCAGAAGATGATGTCAGTAAGTGGGCATCTGCTAGGAGGGGTGCCAGAGTGACTGGTGGGCTGAAGCACAGGCCCTGTGAGAAGAGGCTGATGGAATGGGTTAATTGGGTGAAGAGAAGGCTTTGAGAGGACTAATAGCAGCCTTCCCAAACTTCGAGGTTGTTTTTGAGAAGAGGAACTAGACTGGATGCTGCATGGTGGGAGGATGAGAAATAATGGATATAAATAGAAGGTTTTCAAGATCTGACTGGATAAATTTCTGGGCAAATGGGTTTGATCTCACAGATGACCATGCCTTGAGTAAGAGGTTAAACTAGATGACCTCGTGCTGTCCTTTTCAATCTGAATTATTGTATCATAACTCTGTTTTCATAGATTGGCATAATGTATTATGTGTGCTTAGGTTTCCAGTCTAAATAATGGCCTGAGTTTTCCAGTTGTCTAAGCCTTGGTAGCAGCCCAAGATCTCTTGTTTCTCCACAGCGACTGGGCTTGCCACGTATGTTTAGCTGCATAAAATGCAGTAGCCCTGAGTGGACTTTGAGACAACCAAAGCATTGCCCCCACAAACTGTATTGAGGACATTGGCAGTGCTAAAACTGGAACCTGTCTGCTTTTGTTTCCAGTATTTCTGACATCTCCTTGCTTGAGGTCCTGCAGAGTATCAGCTGCCCAGGCGCGCGCTCTGCGTGTCAGCAGCTGAGCTGTTCTCCCCTGCCTGACGGTCCGCGGCATCAGAGCTCACCTTGCCTGCTGAAACGGGACTGGGAGTGTCAGGTACGGCAATTGCTCTTGTGCTCTTGCCAGCGCTCTGTTCTTTTCTTCATGAAGCATGCGGGCTTTACAGTGAGTAGCTGCAGTCAAATGCATTGGATCCAGGCTGACTTCCAGGCTTATGGCTTCAAGGCTTATGTTTGACAGTATTCCCACAAATCCAGGGTTATTTATAAAATTCTAACAGTAACTTTTCCAAATACTGTGTGCAGGGTGTACATAATTTTGATTTGCCTTGCCTCCCACCTTTTCTTCAGCTTCGATTCTATTGCAGATTTATTTTGAAATGTTCATTAGTTTCTTTACTAGGTGCATTTTTCTCAAGTTTTTTTTTAATATAAACTTCTATGAACAGAGTTCTTCTGTTTCAAAGCAACTGAACTAATGGTCATGACTATCATTTATTTTTAAATGTGTCTCTGAGGGAGGAAGTTATTATGTTACAGATGGTATTGGTGCATTTAAATTATTAATCAGCATGTAGGCATATCTGTATGAGAGTTTTGTGGTGAGCCTTATGTTGTCACTTGATCCTTTTTTAACTTCAAGAAGTGTTTAGTCTTTATGACAGTTCTGTAGCTGCTCTGCCTTTGGCTCACTGTTCAGTTTCAATTCAGGTCAGACCATGTTAGTTTTTTCAATAATCTTGCCATCCAAGTTTCCTGAGGGTTTTCTCTAGCCTTACAGTTTAATTTTTCAGAGTACAGTTAGCCATTTTAATCTGATCTTCACTTTAGTTCTTCATGCACTGTCTGTTTAACCAATTTATAAGATGCATGTCTACAATCAGTTTTTAAAAGTTAAATATCTGATTTTTTTTTAAATTATATTGGATATAAATCTTACATGCAAAAAAATCCTGTTACATCTAGTTAAGAATCTAAATTTTAATTCAGGAGTTGTATTTTTTCTTTTGTGCCGAATTGACTTAGCTGAGTTACCACCACATTCTTTCTAGGTGTTAGAAAATAAGTCTTTCTCAGTGCCCCTGAGTGTACCCAACATGTCCAAGATTTTAGCTTGTCCAGTGGCACAAGCACTTCCCCACAACTTTTTGTGGGGGGCAGACCTTGGCCAGGTGGCAGATACTCACCAGGCTGCTCCCTTGGCCCTCCTCCTCAGCAGGACCAGGGGGAGAAAGTAAGATAAAAAACCTCTCTGAGGTAAACACAGAGAGATCACTTCGCAATTACTGCCACAGGCGTAACAGACTCACCCTGGAAAATTAATGTAATTTTTTTCTCAAGTTAAAAACAGTGGGCTGATAAAACAAAGACAAAACTAAAACCAACCCTTCCTGTCCCCCATCTTCCCAGGCTTGACTTCACTCCTTCCGTGCTGGCCCTTCTCCCTGCCTGGCAGGGGTGCAGCTCCCGAGCCCTTCCCACCGAGGCCACCCCGCAGCCCCGCTGCCAAACCCGCGCCGCGTGCACGCAGAACACCTGCCTGCACCCGAGAGTGGGCGCTGGCACTGCCTGTGGAGGGCGGGAGGGGAATTGCAGGTGTCACCAGTCTCCCATTCTCTCCAGATAAAACATTCGAGTTACCGTAAGCTCTTCCAAAGCTTGTGAAGTAAACATACAGCAAGCAATCTGACTTCTTCATCTTTCACCACTAATTCAGATTCCCCATTGGTTCATTTTCCTTATTGCAATCTTTTGAAATTCTAGTTCATGCAAGTACCTTGCAAATTTTATACCTGTCCTGATTTCGCGCTGTGAAAGATCTTTATTTGGTCACTCAGCCTTCATTTATTTCTGTGGGTACCTTCAGCTTTTCAAGTCTAGCATTCTGGAAATCCTGATGTTGATCAGGAACTTCTGTCCTGATTATTTTTTTTTCCCTTCCTGTTTTATTTTCAGGCTTTAAAGGCATTTGCTGGGACCTTTTTACTTCCCTTATGAGTCTGAATCTCAAACTTTTTCTGTGGGATGCGTCAGGACGTTCTTTTCTGTTTATCTTCTATTAAATATGTTTATATGTGAGTTTGTATATGCATACGTGTATATACAAAAACAGACATTTATTTAAAATACTTTAAATCTCTTTGCCACGTCTCTGTTGAAAACACACAACTGATTTACTGCTGTGTGGCTGGCCCGGTTTGGATTTTCCCCTCTGCAGTTTCACTGTGTGCTGGTGCAGTGGGTTGCTTCTCCCAAGCGGTGTTGTTCTTTGCTGCACGTCTGAGTTCCCTCTGGGTTCGCGGTGTTGGATTTGTTGGGCTGATCTCTCCCATCTGTGTTGCTGACACCCGTGTGCCAGCGGCACTCAGGTGCAGAGCCACGGTTGCAGTCACGCCCTGCCCTCTGTGTATTGCCCATACCTGTCTGCACCTGCTGGAATAGTCCCAGCTCTGGGTGCAGCTTCGTGCATCTCTTCGGGGAGCCTCCCTCCTCCCGTGCCTCCCGTGCTGAGATGGCACACCGAGGGGCTCTGCCTGCTCCTGGCCAGAATTTCAGTTTTAGTGCCAGAGATTATTATGGTCTTCTAAGCTTTTTGTGTTAAAGTAACAGGTTTGCTGTATTCAAGAGGTACAATTAATTATTTCCTTTTTTTCTTTCTTTTTCCTCTTCCCACATTTAATATCCCTGTTTGGGAAAGAGGCTTTTGTTTCAGGAAACGAGACCATTTTTGTAAAGAATTTGTTCAATAGAGAGAGTGTATTTGTAAGGACTTGACATTACTGTGTAGTTTCAGTTATCTACCTCCAGGGACCTTTCTCAAGAGATGAGATGGGATTTGAAAGCCTTCCTTTCTTAACCATTTCTTGAGAAGTTAAAACCTGTTCCTTCACAACTGTTCTAAGGGAAGTGTTATTTATATGATTTCAAATACTGCAAAGAAGACCAGTGATGCATTTCCATTGTGTTTTTAAGAGGGTTTAGTACATATTGCTTGAATTTCAAGTTCATAATGATAATATTGCCACTGATAGTGCAGCCCCTCCAGTGCAAGAATTGATTCATCCCTCTCAGCTTGCAGGTAATTTATTCATAGAATCGTAGAGTGGTTTAGGTTGGAAGGGACCTTAAAGATGATGTAATCCTAAGCCCCTTGCCATGGGGGCACCTTCCACTCCACCAGGTTGCTCTAAGCCCTGTCCAACCTGGCCTTGAACACTTCCAGGGATGGGGAATCTGCAGCTGCTCTGGGCAACCTGGGCCAGGGCCTCACCACCCTCACAGCTGGGTGGTGTATATTTCTTCCCAATACAAAATCTCAATCTGTTGTCTCCCAGTTTAAAACCATAACCCCTTGTCCCCTCACTTATGCCCTTGTAAAGAGTCGCTCTGGTTTTCATGTAGCCCTTTAGGTACTGGAAGGTGCTGGAATGTCTCCCTGGAGCCTGATCTTCTCCAGCGTAATGACCAAAGTTGTGCTAAGAAAATATTTGCAATTACTCATTGTTGAAGATTGCTACTTATCAATTCAAAGTGTTTTCCTCCAGCCACCCTGTAACAAGAAATATCTGTACTGGGATTGCTGAGCTGCCAAGCTGTCTTTGAAGGGGATGATACCCGTAATTGTATGAATTCCAAAAAGGGAAACTGCTGATTTTATTCTGCCTTTTGTGTTGCTTTGCTATTGTTTTGTCTTCTAGGGCCTCACAGTCAAAAGTCAGTGCCATGATAATCTTCTGCATATCATTAATGCTTGATTACTACTGTATGTAAACCTGTCTGATGTTAGACACAAGCACCACCACCGCCCTGTTTTGTGTGGAGTGTAGAACCCCAGTCTCCTCTGAGGAGAGAGCAGCAATATTGAAGCTAGTGCTTCTGAAGTATTTAGAAGTCAGATTTCTAGCTGCCAAGATGTCTGAGTCTCTTACCTGATCTGTGTTACTCCACAAGAAATGGCCAGTGCCACATGAAAGACGCTGGTGGATATTTTGCCATTTGATACTTATTTTATCAGTGTGAATGTGTGTGGGCTGTCATTCAAAGCAGAAGAGGCATTCATGTGGATGTAGCTATTAGCTTGCCTTTGATCTTGGTTTGGGACCTTAAAGGTCTGAAATTTGGCTTTGAGGGGTATATTGCACCTGATACCACTTTCTGAATAATCTGAATCTTATTTGCATAGCTGTATCCTATCCAGCTGTATCCTATCCCTTTTTTGCACTTTGAAAAGCATGAGTGGGGTAACTGGGACAATCTGGTAACTGTGAAAAGGCAAATGTGTGGCTGGACTGGCAGGTTCAGGGTGGGAGGCAGCACGGATTGCTGTTTGCTTGCTAGGGTTCTTCATGGGCCACACCCAGGGTACCATGCCCACTTCCAGCTCTGAAGTACAGGACAGTACTGATGGTCTGGCATGAATCTGGTAGGTAATCAGAATGACTGGGGAACTGGATATATGGCAGATAAGGAGAGGCTGTAAGAGCTGGTTTGGCTTAGTCTGGTGAAAATAAGGCTCAGGGCAGCTTAGTGTGATTCCTGCCAGCCTGATGGGAAGGTGTGAGGGAGGTGCAGTTGGACTTCTCAGAGAAGAAACGTGGCAGTGATCACGAGCTGTAACGTGAGAAGTTCATTCTTACCAGGCACAAGGAACATCATTTTCATCATTAGAGTAATTAAACACTCCAAGGTTTATCAGCATCTCTGATCCTGGAGATGTTCGGAGCTTGATTGTGGAAGCTGCTGAGCAAACTGATTGCACTGCCCCTGCTTTGAGCAGGACACTGTGTTAGAGTAATTCCACTTGTCCCAGCCTATATCCTATGATTTCTGCTTGCTAAATATGTGTATGTGCTTTTACATACAATCTGGTAAATTCTGACTTCCAGTTTTCATACCCACAGCGTGCCTGGACATAAAGACCACTTCTCTCAAAACAAACCAGTGGTAAACAATATTTTTCTTTGACTTTGTGTTAAAGTTGAATTATTCTTACATTCATAGTATTTCATGTAGGTGCTTAGCAGGTGACACTTAGGTTTGCTAGAATTTTGCTCTTTTGGCCTTTTTTACGGCTTTTTATTTCAGAAACCATAAAAATATTAAAGGAAACATAGCAACAGGATACTGGTATGTTAATATCAGTGGTTGAAGCCTGTTCCCAACTGGTGGAAATGTGAAGCTGCCCAATAACTGTTTGTTATTTATACTAACCAGTCAGGTTAGACTGGAGGACAGATTTAATTCACTATGGACAGGTATCTTGAAGGATTTTTTTGGAGATATTTGTCATAGGCACTTTTCCACATGCATATCTTTTCTGTGCTGCTTATGCTCTGCATTTGCTGTGAAGAAATCAGAGTTTAAATGTTCAGGCCCTCGGAGATGATTTCCCAGGCTCAGGGAAATAAAGATTTTTTACTGAGTACGAGCACGCCCAGTTATCTGCTATCCAGCTTCCCCACTGAAGAATATCTCATCTTTAATGACACTACTTTTGGTAATGAATTAATGCCATTTTAAGGACAGCAAGTGAAAACTGGGTCAAATGTAATGATGTTACTGTTATATTTTACCATGGTAATGCTGTTATATCCCTGTGGAGGGTTGGCCCTGGCCCTGGTACAGCTGCTTCCTCTTTCCCTGGCACAGAGGGATGGGGACTGAAAAGGGAGAACAGGGCTGAGAATGCCCCAGGGTTGAAATAAAGATCAGACAATCACTACCCAATTGCTGTCATGGGTAAAGCAAGCTCAACTTGGGGAGTTTAACTTAATTTATTGCAGGTTAATGTAAATATTTAATTACTGGGTAACAAAAAAGACAAGCATTGAAACACCTGGGGGAATCCATCCCTCCTCCTTTCCTGGCCTCAGCTTCACTCCGGACACCTCTCTTCCCCGCCTTGTAACCACCACAGGGTGCAGTGGGTCCCTTCAGCGGGGCAAAATGTGCTGCAGGGCCTTGGAGTCAGGGTGTCTCAGTTTTTCTGCTGCTCCTGGTTTGTGTGTGGGTGCTCCATGGGCCACTACCCCTGTGGCAGTGCCCTGCTCCAGGGCAGAGCATCTTCCCTTCTCTTCCTCGTCCTCCTCTTCTTCCTCTGACCTTGTTCTCTCATGCCCTCTGTTGGTCCCTCCTCCTCTGCTGTTCCTCTGTGCGCTGAATGTGTTTTATTAAAGCACCCCACACGTGGCTGAGAGGTCCAGCCGTGCCCTGTGGTGGAGCTGCTGGAGCAGAGACCCCCCAGCCAACACCTGAACACCTGCACAAACACAGTTACAACCAGAACTTTGTGCATTCGTTAAAAATCTTCTGGCAGTGTGGAAGAGGAAGTGCTGGGCTAAATATTCCTACTAACTGATGATGAGTACTTTATTATTAGAAGCTCATGTTGTCTTCTGCTTTCTTGCAATTTCACGTGAGACTGGATTGCTTCCTCAATCAAACATGGTTTTGGTGAGCTACTTCGTGGCTGAACTTGTACATGTTCTATTTCTAAAATACTTCAGCTGGTTTTTGTCTGCCTGACGGGTACATAGGAGTGATTTCACTGCAGTCAATATTCTTGTGACGAAATCATGGAATAAGGTGATACAGCCAAGCAAATGTGGAAAGGCAGAATCTGGAGCTGCATAAAGAATAGTTAATTAGTCTTTGAAAAGCAGCTTAGTGCTTCCCTGCTCTACAAAATAAACTCGTGATTAGTTTATTTGTTGTAAATGAATATAATGGATTTTTTAAAAATACATTTTAAAAACCCCAGCATAAGTCATGTTTGACCTCCTCTGAATTTCTCTGTACCTTCCATGTTCATATGTAGTGAAACTTTTGATGCTTTAGTAAAAAAATGGTTAATTGATTTCTGATTGAACAAACAATATTCTTCTTTTGTGCTACTGTTTTCTTTAGTTGATTTCAGTATTATGGCCATATCCAAACAACTGTAATGCATTTGACCACTGTCATGATTGGTGTTTTTCTTCTAGTATGCTGCAGAACATTTTGGTGATTCATTATGAACTATGAATTTAAAAACGCCTTGGATAATTAGGCTAGCAGGTGCTCTCTGTGTACTGGAGTTATTCTATCTTAAAAATCTGGCTTCATTATTATGTGTGTAGTGTGGGTTGACTGTGGCTGGATACCAGGTGTCCACCAAAGCCACTCCATCACTCCACCTCAACTGGACAGGGGAGAGAAAAATAAAATTAGAGACTTGTGGGTCTGGATAAGGACAGAGAGGAATCTGATCCAAAGTTGTTGTACTAGTTGGAAAGCAAACTAGTGAGAGACTTCAAATCAGAAATACAATTTAACAGGAAAAATAAAATAAATGTAATTGTACAAAAAACAACCCACTGACAGAGTCAGAGTACAAACCTGACCCCCTGGCAGTCAGGGGGTTGGCAGCAGTCCAATCAAATGGTGGCTGCAGTCCTCCTGGAGTGATGGTTCTGTTGAGGCAGTGACTCTGTAGAGGAGGTCTGGTCTTCCTCTGAAGGTCCAGTGGCGGTGTAGAAGGGTCTGGTCTTCCTCTGGGAATCCAGTGGAAAAGGCTGCCTGTGCTGCTCCAAACCCCAGGTTATATCCAGGTGGGAATGCTTGGCTCCTCCCTCTGGGTGGAACATCTCACAGTGGGATGATGAGTCACAGCTGATGGCCCAGTAACAGAAGATAATCCAGAGGGAGGAGGCAGGGAACATCCCCACACCTGGCTTCAACAGATGGTGATAGAATATTCCTTGGGGGGCACATCTTACACTGTGACCTAGGACAGTTGTGTTCTGAGTTACCCTGGCAACAGATGGAATTGTTTATATGTAGCTTTAAAAGTCGACTCGTTTTGTGCCTTTTGTGTTTAAGCAGATACTGCTGTTGCTGATTTTCACAAAACGATTGGGGAAAATTTCTGGTGTCATCTGGTGACAGTGTGCACCCCAGTTTTTATTTCACCTGGTTTGGTGTTCTTAGGTGACCTTCTGGCTAACAGCTTTATATGATGCTTGCTGGTTCTTGTATTACAAAAACCAGTGAATAGCTGTTTTCTGTTCAGCTTCTCAGGGCCATTTGTGAATTTATTGAGTCTGTAGAGAACAGAAGATCTGAGAAGCAGTTGCAGAATCTTGTTGATGAATTAAACGGTAACCACAAATAAAGCACTTATTCTGTGAGCAGGTAATTGACCAGTCTGGAGTTGAACAAGATTAAGGATTTTCTAGGGGCTGGCATGTGTATACTGAGAAACTGCTCTACAGTTGGGATCTCGGTGTTATATTCTAGATGTTATAGTGACTTTATTGTAGTTAATTTTATTTTTGACAGTTTATCAGTATTACTAAAATCAATTATGTGTTATGTTTAGCTAGGATGGGCAGTTTTGTGGTTTAAATTCAGAGATGCTTTTGAAATTTTAAAGGGGAAAAAATTTCCTTGGTAGAAATTGAGTGTCCTGATAAATAAACAGTGTACTACAGAATATTGCTTTTGGTCTTTAAAATTATACTGTGAGAAGAAAAACTTATTTAGCAAATATTTTTCAGGTATTATTTTAAGTCTCAGATGTACAACCTCCTCAGAGGCATACATGATCTCTTAAAGGTAACAGTGGTATCCTACTCACTGAATGTTTCACAGCATTCAAGATACTGATTAAAAAATTGAAGCTAAAAGTATATTCTCTCCTATATTTGGAATATTTTTCAGATCTCTCTGTGGAGGTCCATCAGAGCACCTTTGTGGATATACATTTCCCTTTGTCTGGGTCCTGCTGATTTGCTACTTCTGTATTTCTTTAGCTTTAAGTATGACTTCTGCTGTTCAAGTTCTTAAAAATTCAGTATCTGTTAGGTTTATCAGAGATGGAGATTCCTGACCTCTGTTCTCAGTTTATTGTGTAAGGACATGAAACTTGGAGAGGTAAAATATTGCGCCAATTGATGCTCAAAGTGGCAGAAAAAGTAAATGTGTGAGCTTCAAATACCTGAAATGTTTACCAGCTAATTTACAAAGCAACAGTAAAATTCCAGTGTTTGTATAGTCAGAGCAGAGGCTTTTTGAAGGATATTTGTTTGTCAGAGTCTAGGAAATGGATTGATCCATTAGCCTGATGCTGGTGTTTATTTGGGAGGGAGTGCTTCTTTCAGCAGTTGCCTCTGTAATTATGTTTCGCTGCTGTCAAATAATGCGTATCTGTGAAAGTCTATTTGCATTTTTAGCAGACGTCCTTTTACCTCTATGAGTATCTTTGTGTGGGAGGAACTCGTGGTGGTCAAGAGGTAGAATGGAAGTTTTTTTAAGGAGTAAGTCACAGTGTGTTCCAGAGATATGGCTGAGTCAGAGTCCTCTCCAGGTCCTGATAAATGCACCTAAACCCCAGTGAAAATGGACTCTCTTACTCGTGTCAGGGGTCTGTGCTATTTTCACTTCTTACTGTTCAGTACTTTGAACTGCTAAATAGGACTGACTGACTTAAAAGTTAATGTTTCTTTCATGTAACCCTTGGTCTACCAACTTAGTGGGAAAGAAGAGCAAGAAGAGACAGCAGCAATTACCAAAAATCAACGAAAAATTAATGATTAATGGACATGTAGGTAATTACAGGTGTTTATATGGAAGATTTCAATGCTAGATACAGCTTTATGAATTATACAGATTTCACAATATCCATGTGAATTTTAAATAAATATAATCTCATTAGTGGCATGACACTGTAATTCCTATTACAAAACTAAATGTTAAACAAAATGTACAAACCTGCCAGCTGTTACCTGCTCTCTCTGGCAAGTTGGAGATAAACTGAGCACATGTTAAAGATTAGCTGCTGATGGGCAAGAGATCAAAAGCTTCCTTTCCTCCTCTGACTTTAGTGTCTCTAACCCAGTTAGACAACAGGAGAGAAGCAGAGCCATGGGTTGAGTTGTGTGACTTTTGAATAAGGTCTTTAGGGCACGTGTCTCCCCCGAGTTTGTGTGGTTTGGTTCTGAATGGCATTTTTAATTCCTGAACAAATTAAATTTTGTTCCGCCTTTTGATGCACAGGCATTTTCCTAGCTTGCCACTAAGTGGGAGTCTGAGTGGTGGGCTTTTCAGCCGGCACCTGGGATCCCTGGCAGCCTCAGGAGCTGTGCGTTCCAGAAGATCTCTGTGCAAAGAAACTGATGATGCCCTGCTCTGCGTTTGTAGGTGGGGAGTATGCAGCTGCGGCAATTCAGGCACTAGCTTGTGAGGGTTAGAATTGAAGCCATGAGGGCTTTTTTTCCCCCAAACATAAAAAAAAATACTAAAAAAACCCCATCAGCCGAGTACTTAATCTCACAGAATCAGCTTGACTCAAAAATACCGCAGGCAGTAATTCTAAGTTAGTGCTTATAAGCAAATGAGCCCCAGCAAAGTCCTCTTGTCATATCTGTTGGTGGAAGAAATGGAACATTTCTGTAACTGCTACTTCCTTTACATAAGCCATGGAAGAAAGAAAACTTCCTGCCTCATGGATGAGGTTAGAAAAAAATTAGGGTTTTCAGTTTATGTTTCTGCATTAAAAAAAAAAAAAAAGCATGTGAGACACTTCTTGCCTAATAGCAGCACTGAAAATTTAATGTGCTTTGGAACATCATTTTCTTAGTAATAAAATGTCTCATTATATTGTTATCAGCATTCTTTAAATTTTTACTTCATATATAGGTGAATTTTTTATATAGACATATATGTATCTGTGAAATGGGCATAGAAATAAAGAACTCTTAGAAGAGATATCCAGGAAAAGCAGTGGATGGTGTACACAGACTAAGGAAGCAATAACAAGTGCCTTGCCTACACAGCAGTGCTCGTGGCCATTACTGCTGTAATGTGCATTCACTGCAGAGATCAGCTTCCTTCAGTACCACGTGTCTCAGAAGAAACGTTCTGAATTTGGGAAAATCAGTGTTTTCCTTCAGGATCACAGTGGTGGTGAGAGTCAGGCCCTTCTCAGGACGGAGCAATATTTTTAATGTGTTTTTAATTGCTTACTGCTTACTCACCAGTTTTTCCCTGGTGGGATTTATGCAGAGGATATTCACCTTCGATAGGTAAGCAGCTGCTTTGAGATCAGTTTCATCCCATCTGCACTCTGTGTGGGATGAAAGATTTTTTAAAGAAGTCAGTGGTATGAAATGTATTGCCCTCAGCAGCTGCTGTAAATAGCTGTATATAGCCTGGCCTGCTAAATTTCAAGTTAGTCTGTCGTGCCATAATGCAAACTCGGTTACTTGCTGCATGAAAACACTTCTTGAAAACCAGTTTGGGAGTGGAGAAAGGGAGCAGCAAAGTCTTAGGCACATTATACTCATGTGTAACAAGAAGCCTTAAATACTAGTTGAAAGAAGGCAGAGGTCTCTTCTGATTTCTCTGAAAATTATTTGATTTACCATATTGAAGCTTGTGTAACTTTCCTTTTGCCCTGCCTGATTTATGGGCACATACTTTCCTACAGATCCCAACACTGCTGGTCATTATTCTAGTAAATGAATGATTTTTTTTCTTCCTTTCAGCTCCTCTTGCCTGTTAGGTTGGTTAAACCTGTCTTTTGCTAAGCTGGTTTTTGTTTTCCTTTGCATAGAAGTTGGCTGTGTTCAGAACAGATAAAGAGAAGAGGAAATGAGGTTGCCCGAGGGAGAGCAGAGGCCTTTGCAAAAGTAGGAGATGGTGCACTGAAAGATGTGGTACTATTGATCTTTGGTGAAAACTGCAGCGTTGTTGTGGTCTAGAAAGCATAAATATTTAGTAACTGATTTTTTTCCTAGTTTATTTTTTGACTTGGAAGCTGCTGTTGTGAGGACTTGATGAACATTTTTATACATAGTAACTTTGCTCCTTTTGCACTGGTTTGGTTTTGGCCAAGATAAACTGTGAAAAACACTGAGGTAGAAAAGCAGCTGGATCTGAATACCCAGTACTCTTCATTTTGCTTCTTTTGTACTCTATCAATCTGTGAGAATTCTTGTTTTTTTAAGATGAAGGCAGTTTTGCTATGCAGGTCTGTAGGATAAAACATGTTTATTACAATGTTTTATTACAATTCCCTTGAACAGTTCTAGCCGAACAGAGATACTCTGGTTGGTATTATTACATATGTGCAGTACACACAGGATTTTGAATTCTAGCTTGAATTGTACTGCACATGTATATGAGTGAGACTGAAATTTTTGACTGTCTCTGCACAAATGCTGTCCAATTTATTTCCTGTTTAAACAAACTAAAAGGAACGTTCTGCTAGTGTATGTCAGGCTTGAAATATATATGAAGTTGCTAATCCCCAGGTTATGGCACAAGGATAAATATTTGGGAGGAGCTGAGGTGATCCAGTGTCGCTACTAGCCCTGCTTTAAGTGAGAGGTTGGACTTGGTTCCAACCAATTTTTTTAATGGATCCGTAAATTGTAAGAGAAGCACGTAGTGCCCCTCTCAAGCACACAGCTGACATGGTACCTTCAGTGGCACAGGGCTGAGCAACAGCTTGCATTGCCAAGACTTTGTTTTTATGCTGTTTAGCTGGTTTTAAGTAATTCTTTTTCTTTGCTTTCATGTGTCTGTCTCATTTCCTGAAGCTGACTTATTTTAAATGGCATCCATTATGCCCGTGCCCAGCAGGAGTGCCAAATACTTATGTTTTCTTGGAAGGCCAGATCCCTGAGGAAATATTTGGTTTACAAAGACTTCCAGTCTAATGCCTTTCAAGTAAGGGAGGGGAGACTACTTAATTATTTTCTGGACACATCCATCAGCTTTGGCCTTGAATCAGAATGATCTTTAATGTTTGAGATCTGCATAAACGTTCGACTGGTGATTCTCCTCCAGCTCGTAGGCAATGAGTCTAGCATGAAGTTTAGTCCTTTGGCAGGCTCTCCGTACGGTTCTGTTTCCAAGGCTTGCTTGCTTCAGGGCATCAAGGGAAGATCCTTCCACCTTGAACGTCTCCAGCTCCATCCTGTACATGGGCAAGCCCCAGAGGTGGATCAGAGAACAATAATCTGTGTCTACATCAGCTTTTCCTACCTGAGTTGATGACCTACTTAAATGACATTTTTCTTTCATTTTTCACCCTAGACTTGGGCGATGCCTGTATCCCTCATATCAGTTCAGACTACGTGATGGGTCTGTGGTGACAAGTGGTCACTGGACTCTAGTTACATCAGAGCCTGTGCAGAAACTTTCCTTCTGCTCCCTCCATAGTGCTCTGGCCTATTCTACAGGTTTTTTTAAATTGGTTGCTTTACCAGATTATTAATGGATGGAGCTGGCTTTTTTTTTTTTCCTGTGGAATACTGTTGCTTCCATACAGCCTTGAGTGGGATCAGTGTGTTTAAATCTTGACATGGAGGCAAAATTCCTTTTTTTCACATCTCGTCTTGAATTACTTTGTTGCACTGCTGGGATTAGAGGGAGTTCAGCAGGTTTTACAAGTCTTATCGGTATGGACCAAAGGAGATTGGATGGAGGGATGGATGGATGGATGGATGGAGGAAGCCTCTCCGTTTGGTTTATTCTGTGTAGGACTGTAAAACATATGAAGCTCTTCAGACCTGTTTATATTTACTTTCAACTGGATCAACTCACAGCACTCCTGGATGATTCTCCTGCCCAGAAAGCTCCTCATAAATAAGCCCAAGCTGAAGGCTTGCTCTCATGAAGAGTTTTGATGTGCCTACTGCATAGAGGAGCCCACCATGTCTCATGCTTTAGCCTCTTAAATATTGGGCAGACATCACAGTTTACCTGAATGTCATCTGTTGATGATGTTTAACTGCAGGCTGCCAGTTGCACGCAGTCACTTGCTCAGTTTGTGTTCTCTCGTTGGCATGTTTTGAGTGTTCTTTCGGAAGCATATGACTCATTTTGCCTCAGTCTCTGTCCCCTTCAGCAGTCACTTTTGGTTAGTCATGTTCCTGGCTGAAATGCCTTTATCTTGAGTTTCTGTCTGCTGGATACTGAGAGTAATGCCTGTAACATCCTGCTTCTTTCTTAGCCTGCCTTTTAATGCCCCCCTCCTGTCAGCCTGCAGAGGCACCAGACAGACTCTCACTGCACATCTGCTAAAAGGACACCACGTTTGGCTGGTGTCAAAGGTCAGGTGTCAGGTCATACTACCTGGGACTCTTGGTCTGCTCAAGATGCCTGTCTTGCATCAATGTTCTCAAGGCACAGGGGGTTTGGAAAACGTACGATGGATTTCTCTTCTTGTAAGGCATCAATTGTACGTGATGACTTAACATGACTAAAGTAGTTACAGTAAATAAAGAGACTTTAAATTGCCCCTCTTACAACACTTGGAGGTTCACTAGTTCCTGACTTACCTGTGACTAGAACCACTGGCCAGCACTCTGCTTGCAGGGAGCACTGGCTACCCTTGTTGTGTAAGACATTTTAGGTGCTGCATCACAACTGAGGCGTCCAGGATGCAGGGTACTGGGTTTTTGCCTTTTGTTTGTTTTTGATGTTGGGATTTTTCTTTCCATTTGACATTTAGGAAGGACCTGAGATCAGCCTCTGTAAGATCCAGGAGAATAAAGTTGATTGTCCTGTTCTGCAGCAAGTCTGTTTTCAGGGCTGCCTGGAGTTTCTGTTCTGTTGTGCTGCCCAGCTGATGTCTGTGTTCCACAGCCACAGATACTTTTGCAGAAGGTAATGCAGGGTGTACCCGATGTGGTTTCAGCTATACTGGCATGACTGAGATACTCATGGATTTGGAGCCTTCATCTCTTCATGCAGATGTCTTGACTATTGCTTTTATTAACAGCTTTCCTTTTCAGGAACTTGGAGTGCAGGAAATATGTCCAAAGGTAGAACATCTGTATCATAGTGTGTTTACTTGAGATTACAGTAGGATTGTCTCAGAATTCCAGAGAGCCTCCTTCTTTCTCCTTTGTGAACTATAGGAAAGCTTACATGGGTGTAACATGAAGTGGTAAAGTTTTCTTTGAGTTTCTAGGCAGGTCTGTTGCTCTTCAGAAAGTCCCCCTCTGTATGATTTCAAAGTTAATCTCAAGAACTTTAGCCTGTTAGCTTCATCCAGGTTCTTTTAATAACCATTTTAGGACCTCAGTTTCCTTTCATTCTTGTGTACAAGTGTTCTTTCAGAGTGTTTCTGGCCAGTGCTGAGGAGATTTCAGTGGCTATTAGTTAGGATTTGTTGTGCTGTCTCTTGTACTGAAGAGCGTTCATTGTTACCACTGCTGGTTGGAATACTTTTCTTCCAGCCCCTTTACCTTGTCTGTGCGTGTTCTGTGAGAGTGGTCGTCACCTGGATGCTCAGAGCAGTGTGCTAAGGGCTGCACACACTTCAGTTCCCACACAAAAGAGTGTTCTGTTTACCAGTTTGTTACAGCCTTAAGTGAGGAATGATCTGTCACTAAGCGACCTCTAAGACACACTTCACAAATCCTTTGTTAAAGGTAAATAAATGTTGTGACTAAGTATGAAATAACACCGCTGTAAATGGCTTATGAAAGAGCAGTGCATAGAATTAGAAGGGAAGCCTCCTTAATGCATTTATGCCCAAAGTGAATCTCAGAGCATTTGTAGCCGACATCTCCTTTGCCAGGAAGTCCAGCTGGCACCGAAGCTCTGCTGCCAGGTGAGATGTGCTTCACTGGGTGGTTTGCCTCTGCATCCCCCATGCCTCTGTTCGTGTGCCCTAAGGAGAAATTCATCCTGGTGTAGCATTAGTTTTTATAATTGAGAGCCTTGTTGAAGTCTTCTGTACTGTCCAGACAGATTGAAATTTTCCCGTTGCTGATTCTTTCATTCAGAAATTTAATTAGAACTTCTAAAGAAGTTCTGCTGCTCTAACTAAAATAAGCACCATTCATCTTCCTGAGGATGTAAGTGCTGCATTTTAGACCAGCTGTTGTCTCTTGTTCTGGATTGGTTGATCAACTGATTGACTCAGTAAGAGTCCTACATGTAGTTTTGAGATTTAGCACCTGATAAATGTCTCCATGCCCTGAACTTTTCTTTAATTTAATCCTTTCATTAGCAAATATATTTGATACAAATACCTAAATTGTGCTAAATGAATGTAGCTGATTACTAATTCTTAATCACTATCCAGATGGAATGCAGTTATGAAATACCAACTTGGAGTAAATAAATAACCTTTGATATTTGTCTTCTGTAGAAGTTGTGCTCATAAACTAAAACACAAGAAGTTACACCTCAACTTGAGGAAGAACTTCATTACACTGAGGGTGGCAGAGCGCTGGAACGGCTGTGGGGTCTCCCTCTCTGGAGACATCCCAAATCCCCCTGGAGGCGTTGCTGTGCCACCTGCTGCGGGTGGCCCTGCCTGGGCAGGGCTGGTGCCATGGATCATCTCCAGAGGTCTTTCCCAGCACTGGCTATCCTGTGATTCTGTCTGCTGCTGTTAGTTTGTGGGTGCCACAGGTCAGTGATGGAAACACGCAGTGGCTCATGAGGCAGCTATTAACAGCACACTGACCATTTGAGGTTCGGGCATCCTCTCTTTTATCTGCCCACAGGAGCGGGTATATTAATAGCTGTAACCCCAGCAGACTGGACTGTAGAAACTTAGGGACCTGAGAACTGATCCTCTTTTGCCCTCTGCCTTGTTCCTTCAGTATACCATTGAACTTTGTACATATCTGAAGCCTGAAACCCAGGTGGTTTGAGTTGCACTTTTTGTGAAGGATTTTTCTTCGCCTATATGAAAATATCCTATTTATTCTTACCAGAGACGGCACTGCATGAGCTCCCTTCTAATGAGTTTCATCATCATCTTATATATAAACTTGGTCTTTTTAAAAACATGCCCTCTTTTTTTTTTTGATTGCTGTTTTTTCCCCAGTGGGAACATTCTGGATTTGACAGTTCCTCCTTGGAGTCTGGTCTTCTGGGTCACTGGGGTGTGTTGTAATAGAGCAGAGAGAGAAATTTGTAGTTTGGGGACAAACTCTTATCTGTAGCATTTCAGAGAAAGGCTTTTGGGAGACCCAAAAGAGCTGCAAGTAGTCCTCCATTCATGCATTTGTTAAGCATGACACTAACAGAAGTATCCAGGCAGCAGAAAAGCTGTAATTATCCACAGTCCTAGGGCTTTCTGGTAATCCATAGAGTATACAGGTACTGCATGCAGTCACCTCTAGCATGGTGATACACATGGACAACCATTTAAAGAAAACAGGAACTATGAATGGAGAGTATCTGAAATGTTCATTCTGTATTTATGGTCACCTCCTGTATATGCTACCTGCTTTTATGGAGCTCTTATCCTTACAGCATCCCTTTAAAACAGGGATATCCACACGATTGAGGAGAAGGGGGTGGCTGGGAGGAGCGTGAAGGCCCTTCAAGAAACAGCGGTGGAAATGGAGTGACTGGGCGGGTGCCTGGGAGGTTCCCTCAGGGTTAACAGTGTCTGTCTGCCTCGAGTGCTTCAGACAGTGCTGCTGTGCGAGATGGTGCTAACAGGGCTTAGTCATCTCTTGAACTTTACAGCAGAGCTGTGTTGGCAAGGAGAATAAGACAGTTCCCGCTACTAGAAGGCGTAGCTATTAAATAAAAATTTTAGTATTGATACAGTTTTCCTGGCAAGGAGTGGCACAGTATTTTAGCCTTTGCCTCTTCCCTGACAAACCAGAATCAGGGAGAGAAGTATGGAACCCATTGTGTCTTCACACTCATGGGACACTCAGCGGGAGCTCAGCTTTGAGAACTGAGATTCTTCTTCTCTTAAACTGGCTATGGGCAGTTTCCTTGCATCACTCTCCTGTGAGGAGATGGAGACACATGGTCTGGGCTGGCTCAGTTCTTGCTGACCACGTGTAGTTACTAAACTCACTGTGGGTAAAAGAGGGGTTTACTGAAATCTCCCATGCAAGAGTGGTAGGGATTAAGACTGAGGAGATTTTTTGCAGGAAAGCCAGCCAGAAAGCCAAAGTCCAGTGTGAGGCTGATGTTTCTTGTTGATTTTCCAATACAGTCAAGAGCCATGAAAAAAGAGCTAACTGGGAAATAGTATTTTCATATTTCCTTGAACTGTGTAGGAACTCTTTTCATTATTTCCCATGAGAGAATACTGTTCTTTCAGGAGCTGTACCTGTGATTTCTGGAGTTGGTTTTCATACTGAAATCAAGAACTTGACTCTTCAACATTTTGGTATTTTCTCTAGATTTTTGTTCCTTTTGAGTTATAGCCAGTCTTGCCAGTGAGGAGTACTGCTTATACATGGGCAGTGTGCTTCAGAAGTATTACAAATACTTCTAAACTACATAGGGAGACTCAAACACATGGAGAACTTTGTTTCCTAAGGTTTGGTAGGTAAGCAGGAACTTAGGATATTGAAGCACCTTTTTCCATGTAAGACAACTGCTTCCAAGGTTTCACATTTTTGTGAGCACATCTATTAAATTTTTTAATTTTAAATTTTTTTTTACTAAATAATATTTTGCCAATGTATTTTTTACAGTAACTGGTAGGGTAGTGTGATTTAATTTTATTGTAATTTGTAATTTGATTTACTTTTAAGTTATTTCTAGTTTAATTATTTCTGTCCTGGGAAAGGAAATGCTTTATTCATAAATTTTAGTGTTCACTTCCGTAGCAACGTTCAGAAGGCGATAAATGGATTGAGTGTGTGAGAAACGAATTCTCGGC
>WEIT01031390.1:2599-24440 GCA_013389985.1 Dryoscopus gambensis
TAAGGTGAAACCTTTCTAAAATGTACCTGTGACTGCAGCTGTGCTTTCTGGTCTGCCACACTGGCTCCTCTGCTGTCTAAATGCCTTGATACAGATTTGTAACTGTTCACTTTTCATACCATTTAACAGAGAAATTGTTCCTTTAAATAACAGTGCCTCATTTGTCTTGTAATTGAAATTGTAGGTAACTACGAGGTTACCACCTGCTGAGACAATAAAATCTTTGATGACACAGTGTCTCAGTAGGCTGAGGAGGTGGGGAGAAATGTTTGCTGCACTTCAGAGACTATGGTTTTGTTCACAGCCTGCTGGTTTGGATTAGAGTCAGAGATGAGTTTCCAAGTCAGCATGTACAGCACCCTGCCAGAAAGTTGTTCTTGGAGCTGCTGCTTCTTTGTAAGATGCAGAGGGAACGGAAAAAAAAAAAAAAGAAAAAGAAAAAGGAAAGGAGGAATGGCTACAGGCAGCTTTTCATTCCTACATTTGAGGATGTTGTAGAGACAACAACCAACACTGTCTGGACTTGGATGCATCAAGTGCTGGGTGGGCAGTGCGTTTTCTCACTTCTGACTGATTTTGTTTTTAGTACAGCAGTGTTAGAAAAGAGTTTTCACTGAGGCTAGCAGCACAAGCAGCATGTGTTTAATATGTGTATGAAGCAGTAGTTCTAGTTTTTATATAAAACATAGTGGAAAGTTAATTATATGATTTACAATTTTATATTTACCCTCAAAAGGAAAACACTGGTTTGGAAATTATAAAATGTATTTTCCCACAAGCAGATGAGCATTTTTCCATTTTCTATAAAGAAGGGTGAACAAAACCATTACACTTACAGGGATTTAGTCAGCCTACACAACAAAAATATGTAAAGAATTTCAACACTGTGGTTGTTTGTAAGATATTTAGACCTGTTTTACTGACTCAAAAATTTGAATGGTAGCAACAGTGATAATATTTAGCATTTTAATAATGTTCTTCAAGAAGGAAGCATCAAAAGCTTTGCAAGGCACATGATGCAATAGGTAAACTGAAGGAGAGAGAAGTTGTCTCGACTGTCCAGGTTCAAGAGAACCTACATTACTCCTTTAGACACAGGCGTGAGCAGGATACAACACCCCAATGCTTTTCTGAAAGTGTTACATACCCTGATCAAGGTTTTAGTATTTAAGCAAGCAAAATTACATTTCTGCCAATTTTGCCTGGATCTGTTTTGGCAGAAGGCTAACCAAGCAGCTGTGGTGCCTCCTGCAGATGGACATTCACCTTACTTCTGCCTAACAAGCTTTGAGCAAGTACCTTGTCTTCTGTCTGTGATTTCCCATGAGCAGATCAGCATTGACACCGTGTCACAAATACGTTACGAGAATAAAGACACTTAAAAATGTTACTTGTATTATGGTAACCACAGGCATGTAAGACAGAACAAGAACACTGTTTATTATTGTGTATGCCTGGACCTAAGAGTCATTTCAACAGGGATTCAGTAATATGAAGTCTGGGTCGGTGCGGTCCACAGAGAGTGCATAATCAAGACTTAATTTCCATTATTTACTTTCATCTTAAGGCTTATGTAGTTATGCTTTATATAAACATCTGAAGGGAATTCCAGTTCTAAATTTCACTCTGCTGATCACTTATCAAGTGATTTCTGTAAACTCATGCACAACTTGTTTAGAGTGATACAGCATGTATTGGAAGAGAGGGAACAGTTTACAGTTTATTCACCCAGTATTTTGTATAGTCCTACCATCATTTTTAGAAGAAGAATTCTAAAAAATTACAATTTGTAAAGCAACCATTTTGATACTGTCCCTGTATTCTTTGTCATTTAAAATCTCTTCCCTAACAAATGAAAAAGCATGAAAAGATTGTATTACTTATCCAGCTTTCTCACTATTGTGCTCTTCTTTAAGAGTTCTGCATCCTCAGTTTGCAACCTTAAATGGAATTACTGTGTTTGCTAATTGTAAACTAAGTACGTGATGAAGACAAAGTTCCTTTTTTGCATTTGGCATTACCTCTTATCTTTTTTATTTTGTAAATTTTGGCGGAGGCTACAGGGCCATACATATTTGTGAAATACAGTATTTCAAATGTTTTTAAATGACATTATATTTTTTCTGAAACTACTAGAGGGTGGGGGACTCAGAAGCAATTATGGCCTGACAGGACAAATCTTACTGAAAGTATGTGCTGTTGCTAAACCTTTTAGATGGAAAATTCCTCTCGTACTTTTCACATTACAGCAGTGAAATCTATGTAATTATTCCAATCAGCAGATATGCAATGTGAATCACAAAGAAAACAAGATCAGAGTAATATAAAGCTATAAACATGTTGAAAGGGGAACTTTAACGTCTTTTTGCTTACAACAAATATATTTTTTTTCTTGGAAGCAGCAGAAAGAAAAGCAGTGGGGCTTGTTGATGTCAGCAAGTGTGCTCTTTGAAGTCCTTGGAGGTGCAACACAATGAAGAAAATTAATTCCAATCCAATAGTAGGAAAGAGAAAGGTGATGTTCCAGAAAACAAAACCTTTCCCTTGCTCACTTGGATGATGAAGCTACCTCTAAAAATATTCTCTCATGCATTTTAGGCGAGATCTGTTCTCTCACAGAATTCAGTTTGCTCCATGGGCCGGTGCTGGAGGTGCTTGCTGGCAGCTACCTGGCCAGAGGAACCCACTGGTTTCTTTGCTCAGAGATCTGTGATAAACCTCTGCATCACAGGGGAGCCGTGGAGGAGGATAAACTGAGTGCACAGGCATGGTTTGTTTATAAAAACAAGTTGTCCTGGCAGAGAGTGTTAGCAGCCTTAGAACAGAGGCTGTCAGATCTTTTGCTATCTTGTTAGCTTTTATCTTCTGTCTGGGGATTGCAGTGCCTTCTGCTGTGTCCTGGTGTGCACAACACTTACTTCAGGCATTGTCATAGCTAGAGAAAGGCTTTTACTATTGTAACATTGGATTTCTTGACTTGGTTTACTAACCTGAAGCTTTTCATGCCATCTGCATCATGTCAGCAAAGTAATCTTCAGCTTAGACAGCAGCTGGGCATGGTTTTTCCTGACAGATGGTATCCTGTCATCTCTTTAGCAGCTGTTTGGACATGGCTGTGTGTCAACGCCACCATGATATAATCATTGTATCCTGTGAAGCAAGCCCAATGTGACCCTTAAGGCACTTGGCATCGTGCTGTTGGTGGCATATTTTGCAAGAATATTTTGAAGAAAGGGTATGGAAACAAGAAATCCGAGCACGTGTTGCATATGTCCTTCCTTTGCACACTTTTATGGGAAGCGACAAATGTGTTCCAGCACTTTAACAGTAAGTCTTTTGCTGGTTGCAAACCTAAGTTTTGGACTTAGAAAGCTATATAGAGTTACTGTGAAACTGTGCCAGTTTTGCAGTAATGTTACTTTATCTGGCTTTATTCCACTGATATTGAAGGCAGTTTTTTACCTTTAGCATTTAACTGAAGTTCTAGGTGGTGTCAACCAGCAAATTTTAAAATCAGTGAGAGAATATTTATGCAACTGGTGGAAAGCTGTTTTAAGAACATACTTAAATCTTTTCTCTCGTTTCATGAATATGGTCATGGCAATTCAGAGTCAAGGTGGAGTACAAGTGTTAACAGAATCAATGCTCTGAAGAAAAATAGCGACAGAATAAATTTTCATGTTGGAATTCAAATGCTTAACCTGGTGGCTGTAAGGAGATTCTTTACATTTTTAGACTCCTGTATTGTAAATTACAAACCTTAGCCATGTGTTTTACATCTGAAAGCTCACTTCTCTTTACTGTTTAATCTGCTCTCAAAGATCAAATGTCCTTTTTTCTTCCTTGTTTGTTTTCATGTATGCATCTTCCACTTAATCATGTTACATGCTTTCGCTCTGCCTATGGTTGAAGTCTCGAGTGTAGCACTAACAGATGTGACACGGTTCCTCCTACGGCTTGGTGGCTGTCCCTGCAGAAAGCTGGGTTGGCAGCCTTGGTGAGTCATGTGAGTCTGTGTTTATATAGACACACATACGTAGAGCTGCATCCAAGCCACTTTGGCCACTATCTCAGAGTTCAAAGAATCTGCAGCGTGAGCATTAATTTTGTCCAGATATAGGTTCTTTTGGTCAAACTGAGTTGAACGTAGGACCTCACCACAGGAATCTCATTTCTGGTGCTTCCTTTGACCTTTTCTGTGCAGTTAATTAGCAAGTACCGTGACTATCAGGGAGGACTGGCAGGTGGCAATTAGGCTTTCTATTTCTTTGGGCCAATTATATTTGATTTTACTGTCAGGCAATACAGCTTTGGTCAGATGCATGCACATGACAAAAAAAACCTCACATGGCTCTTAAATCATTCAATGTTCCTCAGTATTGATAAAGAATTAAAGAAGCTCAACACACAAATGTAGCACATGTTTACAATGTAGCTGAGTGCACAACAGACTTCTTAGCTTCTTTGTGCAGTTTTCTCTTTGTTTTTTTGTCTTTTTTGCTGACACTGAGAAATAACAAAAATATTCCCAAGATTATTGTAAGTTCTTTGTGCTCAGTAGCTGGGAAGGTTTAACTTGCTATTTTTGATCTAATTCTTTACAAAGGAGAAGTGAATAATAACAAATATACCACTTCTCTGTCATCACTGTTTCCAAAAGATGGTCCAAGAAGGTTTTCAAGGACATGATATTTTTCAAGACTGAGGAGTAGGCTTTGTTTTACTGAACTACAACTTTAAAAGACAAAAAAAAAAAACCTTTTCCAAACATCCAGGTTTCTGACCTTGTGAGGATCCAACTTTTATTTTGAGCACAGCTTGACATGTCACTGCACCTACATTTTGCAGCTGCTCTGGTTTGCCCAGGGATCCTGCCAGCTGTTGAGGCTGTGAAGTTATTGGGAGCTGGATTGATACCCAGGCACACCCAGCTGCAGTTTGGCTGCTGGTTCAGTGACTGACCATCAGTACAGCCAGATTATAGTTGGATTCTTTGTGCTGTTGGAGGGGCTGTCCCTTAGGTGAAATGTGAAACAGAAATCAAGTTACTAAAGTTTGGAGACTCAGACCTAAGTGTGAGCCCATATATAGCTGTGTAAACTCTAAGGCTCTGACTCTTGTGTTTGACCTACCATCTTTGTTTGATTTCAGTATCACTTTTTCTTATCCTCAAGCTTGAGTGTTGTTTGCCAAGTGGTGTGAAACAGCTGTTTCCTTTAACCTGGAGCTGGTTGTTGAGAGATGTGTTCTCTAAACTGTGTTCACTTTTTTTCTGGGCTGTGTTTTAAGGGTTAATTAAAGTGGTTTGAGATCCTTGGGGCAGTGTTACTGCATGTTTAGTGTTTTGCTACTTGCTGTTGGGTACTATTTTATAAATTGCTTTGTACGCATGACCTAAATTTGTAAATCTAATACTCAAAATGGCATGTTAGGAGGTTGAGAGCACAAATCTGTGTATTTGGAGACTATGGTCTGGTTTCTGACCTTCCACCAGATTTCCTCATGGAACTATACTAAAAATAAATTAATAGTATCCATATAAGTAGTTCACATCCTATTCTCCTCTAAGTGAAATTCAAAAGAAAGGATACAAAGTTTCATGCCAAAGCAGCTGATCTAATCACAGAAAGGTGTTTCTGTCTGGTCAAGTGCGCCACTCCTGCTCAAGATGAAGACCTCCAAAAAGTAAGCAATTCCATTGCTTTTTCCCTGGATGTATGTAGCAAGAAGGAGTAGAGCTCTTCTTGGAAAATGGATGTGTGGCTGTGTGCTTCCCTTGAGGGAGAAGGGAATCATTTTTCAAGAAAAAAAGTTTATTGAGCAAATGTAATAATACATGCATTTGTTATTTTTATATACTATATTCTATCACTATTTTTTTTGCACTATGAACGCTTATTTTATTATTCTAAACATATTAACTAATTGCTATGTGTAAGTTTTGCAATTTGAATGCTTGCCTTGTCTCATAGCTAGATTTGCTGTTAGGCAATTATTGGTACCCAGTCAGACTGGATGAATGGAATTGTTGTACTTAGAAAGCTGAATGGCTTATATGGCTTTAAGAAATTAATTAAAACTGCTACTATTTAGCCTGCAGGTATAGCTTATACAACTTAATCCTAGTTGTAACAGATACAAATATATTATGAGTCCATAAACACCCGTGTATTTCTAACTAGGATTTATTATTTCCCTGTGCAGTGTTAGGCAACAAATGAAGCTTCTGTGAAACATTTATGCTGGGAAACTTTATCTGAAACCTATTATCATGTGGCTTGTTTTTGCAGTTCAGTCAGTTACAGTGGTGAGAAGAGCTTCAGTAAAATCAGGATTCAGTTTGCTGATGAAAAACACAAAAAGTTTGAAGGCCAACTCATGCTGACCATACTCAGTCCTTTCTGAATAATTTCTTCTGCTTGGACTTAGTTTAAGTAAGTGTTCATCAATTCACTGCCTCCATGACCTATTGAAAACCAAGTCTTCTATTGAATTTCATTTTTTTCTATGAAGTTTTTCTATTGCCATAACACTATACCTGATAAGGCAGATGTTTTATACAGATGATTCATTCATATGGTCATCCTCATTACAGTTGACCTGACCTGACCTGTGACCTATGTCACAGTTTTCTGGAGCAATGTCTGCAAGGACCCACTGACTGGCCTGCTGCACTGGGAAAATGGGCTTTGGGGGCAGAGAGATCAGGGTATTTCAGGCTGGGAAGAGCTCAGGAGTACACTCTGGAAAGCACTCCCTTGCAGAAGTCCTTGGCTGCAGCCCCAGCCAGCATGTCCTGCCTGCCCTCTGCGAGTGCCCTGACGTGGGGGATGCACCCGTTCACACGACCCTGCGTGTGGAGCCTGGAGTGTCCGGGAACAGAAACTTGGGAGGTCTCTAATGGGCTTGGACCAAGCCCTGTGTAAGACTCAGCGCTGGTAATGGACTATCTCTGTGCCCAACATCATGCTTCAGTTCATGTCAAAGAAAGAATCTGAAAAAGTAGCTCAGAAAATTACAGATCTTCAGGAAATATCAAACCACTTCCAGACAAACTGGAGGTGCAGCCACATTTACCATGAGACTTCAGCTCTTCTTCTTCTAGTAGAATAGTGGGAATCAACATTCAGTAAGATTTCAAGGAAGAAATTCAAGTTCCTTGTAATCTTAGTAATTGGCCTTATTTTAGAGGAATAGAGAAAGTTTTATTGTTTTATTTCATATAGATTCATCTTCTGTTCTCATAAGACAGAAATAGTTTGCTAATTTTCATGATTGCTTTATGATCTTTGTAGAACAACTGGCTTTCTTTTCCTAAATCTTCAACTCCTGAGCTCTTTTAGCAGAAATTTTCTTGAACCAGGTTTAGTCACACTCCTGCTGTGTAGACCAATGTTTGGCAAAAAATTATTGTATTTGTCTCACTATTCAGATTCCTCCAAGCACTTTTCTGCCAAATATATTTGTTTGTTTGTTTAAAAAGTTATGTCTCTGAACTTTTGACCTGTGTAATATTCCTCAAGGCAGTGATATTTATAAGAGTAACGAAAATTTGCACCTTCCTTTGATGATATGAAAGAGGATGGCAGGGTTAAGACCAGCAGATCCTGCTGCTTCCTTCTGAACACACAGCGGCAAACATGCATTCCTTTTCACAACTGGAATTTGCTTTGAAGCACATCTCTCCTATTGGATGTGTCAGTGGCTGTTTCAAAAATTCTTCTACTTTTTGGGCCAAAGCCCTTACATTTGGACACTGGCTCGCCAAGATACTTGTACATGGCCAAAACATATATTTTTTTAGGGAACTTTAGAACTTTTTTCCCTCTGGTTGTGGATCTGGGTTTTCTTTTTCTTCCTATTCTCCCTGTTATTTTTTTTTTCAGGGTTGTGATGAGTTTATTCATTGTAATAGCATTCTAATGCAATGACATAAATCCCTTGCTAGTAGGAAACAGAAATAACAAATAGCTTCATATGCACTCAGTGTAGAGTACATGAAGTGTAGAGTAAGAAATGTCAAGTAAGACAAGTTGGAAGAGTTGTCAGTGCACTTGCATGTCAGTGAAAAGGTGTGGAAGTAACAAGCCTTTGCTGTTTTGTATGCCCTTACTTGGAGGCTGTTGTGTGCTAAAAATTCCATTGCTAGATTACATGCTTATTTCTCTCTAGAATCTCTGTTTGGGTGTTTTCTTTTCCTTTAAGTTTACAGGAGAAAAGATACTTCTTTTTGCCTACATCAAACTTTCCATAGTTCCTCAGAAATTATCATTAGTAGCAGTTAACTAAATGAAAACCATTAAAACCTAAGGGAGACATGTTTAGGAGATAGGAGAGGCAGATTGCCTGAATGATCTCTTAATTCAATTTTCTGTGATGTGGGAGGCTAGGAGTGAAGTTTATTAGCGTGGGCTTTATAATAAAAACTTCCTTCTGATGCGTTTTCCAAGGATGCACAACCAACCCATCCTCCCCGGCCAGTAATATGTGAACCTTATTGGACTCAGTCTCATTAAATGTCTTGGTCACTGCACAGCATAATTTGAACTCATAAAGAAAAACCAAATTCAGATTGTGTTTGCAGCCATCGTTATTTTTCGTTAAGCCACAAACCATTAATGGATGTTTAAAGTAGGGGGTTCGGCATGTTTCTCCTCAAGCATATGCTGCTTACTTCCTACCCATGCGAATACACAGCCAGCACACTCAGTCCCTCCGAGGGCATTGGAAAGGCTTCAGAGGAGCCAAGTTTCCCTGGAGCTCTAGGAAGGGATCCTGTCTCTGCCTTGTACAACCTCCTTAGGGATGACTGTTCCCAAATGAATTGTTTCTCTGCATGTGAAAGGGCAAGATGCTACCTTTGGTCTTACAGGATGTGAAAGTGGGCCTTGGCAGTAGGCGCCCTTCCCAGTTATGGTCTTGGATGACTTTTGGCAAGTTGCTTTCACTCTTTATGTTTCTGATTTCTCTTTGAGTTGTTTACAAATGTGCAACTGTTTCTGACAGATGTTTGTGATCTGCCCTATGATTCTGCTGTGCAGAGTTGCAATTTTACTTTGAATCTGAAGCAAATTGATGCTGACAAATAAATTATCAGATAGATACATTAGCATCTTTGGTTTATGAGAAGTACCTTCCCACAATCCCTCTTTGTATCCCTAACGTAAAGGGATTCTTGAGTTCGGCTGCTGTTAAACACGTCCAAGGAAGATTGCATTGAGGTAGGAGGAAGAAAACTGTGTGCAAACCAATTTTCAGCAGTATTCACAACCTTATTTTTAGAATGGTATTTTCTTCTCTTGCTGGTTTGGTGTTTCTTTGAATTTTTTTTCCGTAACTCTTATTTCTTGTTGATTATTTCCTCTGCTGGGATAGCAGTACATAATTGTGGCAGCCCAGGGTTTATGTACAACCTCCAGATAAAACTTAGCTTCCCATCTTTCAGTAAGACACTGCTGCGTATTTTAACACATTGAAATAACTATTGCCATTTGTAATAAATAACCCAAAATTTTAATTTCCTTGATTACTTTCTCTTCTCCTTTGTAAGTGATTATCTTTCTTCACTTTTGTTTTTACCTGAGATTAAAAACTGGTCCAACAGAGCATTTAAAGATGCTTAGTTTGCATTCCTGAGAAGTCCTTGTGGAAATTCTAGTATGTCTTCAGTTAAACTCTAAGTACTTTATATTTTCCTGGAGTAGACCATATTGCAACTGTAGCAGATTAAAACCTGCCCCTATTTTGTTCTTTCACACTTTTTGATTTTTTTAGAGGTTTCTGCTTTATTTCAATCTTTTAGCATCATCCTGAAAATACAGTGACCAGTCTTTTAGTGGAATCGTGTGAATTCCATTGATTGCGAAAGACATGAGAGCAGAGGTAAAGATCTACAGGGGAGGGATCATCCCTCAAAGTGATTTATCTCTTTGAAAGGGCACAAAAAGAAGTGGGAAGTTTTATTAATTGAAGTTACAGTTTGTTACCTTTATATTGCCAGTGATTCCTGTAAGAGACATGGATGACCCTGCAGCATTTTTAAATACTTGCAAGAAAACATACATAAACACTGACCTATGGGCCTGGTGTTTTGAAAAATGTTTTGTATGCCCACAATGTTTTAATCAAGGAGTTACAGTTTCCACCTGTTCTTAGACTTCATGGGGAATTGTCACCATTAGGTATGACCTCATGCAGATCAAGCAAACTGACAACTATTTGTAAATTGGAGTTACGTCATCTTCTGTTTCACCTCAATAAATCAAGGCAGGTACCTTCAGATGGAGCTTTAGAGAATTGAAGCCACTCCCCCTCTCTCTCTAACCCTCTGATTTTTCCATCTGAGCGAGAATGAACAGAACTCCTACAAACTGGGCTCCTGAATTCAATACCTCAGGTGCCTGCAGCAGACTGTATGAGTCTGCCCAGCCTGCCCAATCAGCTAATGTACAAACTTAAATCTCTTTGGGATTTGGCTTAATTAATGCAAAAAAGAGACTAGTGCAAGCCATGTCCTTTTTTCAGATAATCTGGAATTCTTAACATGGGACTCCTGAGCCACTCTTAATTGCTTATGTTGGCTGAGTCAGAAAAGCTGATGGGGCCACCTGGTTTTGGACAAATGCCGTTGCTTTTCCTCCTCCTAGAATGTTTGCAGGTCTGTTGTAACTTAGTGGCAATCCTGACTTTGGGCCTGTGGTTTGTGCTGCCATACAAAATATTTTTGACTTTCTACTGACCTGGCTTGCTTAATACTCAAAGCCAGTTGTTACATATCACTTTCCTGTGTTTTTCTTGCCTGTTGATTTGCTCCAAAGGGTGATGCTTAGATTACTTGTAATCCTAATGGCCACAGAGGATTTGGAGTTGGTTTGTTACTGTGGTTGAGTGACTCAATAGCAATGATAACGTGTTTACCCTGGACCTTCCAACAGAGTGAGGCAGACAGGGGGCAGGCAACCTGATAGAAAGTTTCCAGTAAGAGCATTGCTCAGTCAGTTCAAAATGCAAATCGGGGACATAAAATCTTTCTGCCAAAAGCACTGTTTAGGAACTAATTAAAAAAGAACAGGTGTTTTTATGTACCTCTCTCCAACGTATTTAAGACACTATATTGTATTTAAGACTCCAAGGTATTTAAGACACTTTTTAAATTTCCATTGATATGGCAGTAAACTGAAGTTACGTAATATGTCACCCCTGCCCTTCTGCACAGGTATTCAGAAGCTGCTGTCTGCGGCCCCATCTTGAGAAGTTTATAATTCAAATAAACAAGACAGACCAAAACCAGAAGGAGAAATAAAAAAATGAAATGGTGGACCTATGATTCTGCATCTGGCCAGTAGCAGAGTTCAAGTTAATCTAAAAGGTGCTTGTCACAAGAAATATGTTGTTTCAGTAAGAAAGACCTGGTTGACGCCAGCTACAAGCTGAGTCAATTGACTTTCAGAAACTACTCAGTATAATTTTAGAGGCAAGACATAGGAAAAATGTGTTGATTTAATGAATTCACAAGCTGAGACAAAAGAAGTAAGAGCATCATCCGCCGTGTCATGAAATGAAATCAGAAATAACATGGCCCTTATCACAGTGGGATATTCTGACATACATACCCACAATAATTAAGTGCTCTTTACCTTGACATATAGCAAAAGAGATGAGATTCTGGGAATATTTTAATATTTTTATCTATTCCAGACTGGTAATGCATATTTTTATGTCCTCATATCTAATAATCAACAGTTATTTTATGCCTTTTGTATTCTTATTTTTTCTTCAGTACAGAGGCAAGCTTGCTTAACTACTTGCTCATTTCTGATTAGAATTTTGTCCCAAGGCTATTGACATAGTTTTCTTTGTTCAATTAAATCTAGCTAAGTACTAATATTTCCTGAGTAACAGTATCATTGCAACAGAGAAAACAGTTCAAACAAATTGCACTCTATACTCACTTGTTAGGCAGACATCCACACACTAACATTATTAATTAATGTAATTTATAGGTCCTATTTTAATTACAGTAGTACAATAGCTATAAATAACCTTGCAAGATATTTAAAATGCCCTATGTGAACAACTGAAAGGATTTTTGGTGTCAGCTACTTGAAGCAGAATCTTTGCAGTGTATGAATAATTTGGAGGCCAAGGCACAGAGAAAAACTGTCATTTGGCAGCAGCATTTTATAATTTTGAAAAAGAAATGTTATCACTTGGACCTGGGCTGTCTACCATCTCATTTGGTATGCACAAGTTCATACTAGCTGAAAGGATAGTCCTTTACCTTATTAGAGAGCTGGAGAAAGGGAAGCAGAACTGAAGGAGAAAATCAGTATTAATTACATGATCTGGACAATGATCATTTATCTGTGAGCAGCATCAAAATATTGGTAACATGCATCCTGACAGAACCTGCAAACATTCACTTGCATGATTATTTTTTGGCATCTATGAAAAGTCACATTTCTTCTGTGAATAGTGTTTTCAGAACAAATAATGCAGGTTTGCTTTGGTTTAGTGTGCAAGGGGCAGGGGGATATTAGACAGTACCTAATGTTATCAGTAAATTATGCAAATGTATTCAAATTGAAGATATTTTACTGTCCTCCCTCCCTTCCTTCCTCTCCTCATATGTCACTTGTTTTCTAAAATGATAAGTCCAATAAGTTAATTTGTCACACTCCTGTCTGTGTGATTTTTGTCATGCTTGGCGGTTTTTGATAAAATTACATTTGAATTCACTATATTTACAGAGAATAAGATCTTTTTTATTTCAGTGGCCCAAAGTCAATCATTGAAACAAACAAAACCTTTAGTTAACTGTTTCCAGTTTTTTTTTTTTAGTGTCACTGTTACACTTGTCCCTTGAGGTACCAAGTGAGGCAAAGTTGTATTTTTATCATATTGAGGAAGTTCAAATTTATCATACTCAAGAAATTCTTGTGTCATCATGTAAATATTTGATATCTAGTCTGAGTTAATCATTCAGGCTTCTTTGTAGTCATTAGAGAAAAACAAAACAAAACAGGAACCTGTGGAAGGCTGAAATCAATAACAAAGGAGAAAATTGTGTTGGTTTGGATGAGTTAGGTTCTTGTGTTACTGTTCTTTTTCCCTCGTTCATCAGAATGATTCTCCCCAGCATAGTCATTGATTGTTAAGGTTCCCCTTTTCTCATACCCAAGGCTGAAATACACTGCCCTCATCATTTTGTCATGTTTTAGGCCTGCAGAAGTTGATGCATTTTCTGGAAGTGCAGGATTTGTGACCATTTCATTCAGTATGAGGAACACTGAAGGATGGACTTCCCTGCTTGTACTTTATCTCACAAGTTGTAAATCATTAATCATTTGCTCTACATTGTTCTATTTCTAGACAAGCATGCACAGATTTGACATGATAAAGGGGCAGGCCATCGATAGGCAGTGACAAGTCTGGGACCGCCCACTTTGCCTCCTGTGACTGGACTCAGGAATTAGGCTTCTGAGCATAGTAGTGTCACATCTGCATGATCGCTTTCTTGTGGCACACGGGAAGGAGAATAAAGGGACAGCATAGCTCCTCGGATTCCAGCATGTTTCTTTTGTTATTAAATGTGTTGAGAATTCTTTTGGAGGACCTATTTTGAAACACAAAGTGGCATTGCTATACAGAATTTAACTGTAGAAGAGATGAAAGTAGCTGTGACATGACCAAAGCTAGAGTAAAGGAAGTGCAGTATGGCAAAGAAGTAAACCAGGAATTTAATACACCAGTTATGCCCCTAAACTAGGCATCTCGGTGGGAATTAAGAGCCTAAATTCAGAATATTAATTCAGGAAAATCTAGCCAAGCTCAAATTCAAGTATTTTCACAGATGTAAATTGTATTATGTGATATGCCCTGCACAGTTTTCTCAGTTTCTCTTTGCATTGGGTTGGCAAAGGAGGTGGCTGCCTAAGGTATATTGGCATGCAGAACAAAATAATTTCTCTGCCTAAATTTTTTGGTGAGTCTGATATGCATAGTCAGGTCTTACCAACCTGCACCAAATGGTCTGTAATAGCTGTAATAGCTGTAAAAAAAAAGAGAGAAGGATAATTCCTGAAATATTCTTGTAAGTATCTGGATAATTGTACTCACCTCAGTTCTGCCTCAGGCTTGCTGTATCAGGAGAGTCTGACTGGTATTGCCAAGCTGAGGACGCCATTTCTGAAAATGATTGTCTGTGCTCTAGGTTCATTATAATACCAGGACTGGAGCCCAAGCATCTGAACTTCTGAGTCATTTCTCACCCTGAGCTCATATTTTAGAAATTTTTGAAATTTTACATGCTGCCAACTGGTAAATATGAAAAATTTGGAGCCTTCATTTCTGACAGTTGTTTGGAAAGCTGAGAATTGATCCTTAATGCTTTAATACTGTATTTTATGCCAGTGGTTTGCTGTTGGTTTATTGGTGTTGAGAGTTGAACATTCAGAGCAATGCAGTGAAAAATCAGGTCAACAGACCCCTAGTCAGTGACAATAAAATCCAATGTTGTGTAAAGTGTTTTAATTCTTAGTCACATAGTCACATAGCAAGAGTAGATTTGATAACTTTTGTAGCACAAATGAAAAAGATCGATATCACTAGACTGTAATGTCTTCAGTGATAATATTTAGGCTTTACAGTAGATTGCCATCAAAAATACATAAAAATAAGTCAAAACTATTTATTCTACACTAAATATGTATCTAATGTAAGAGACCCCTTCTTCTAGGAAGTGCCAGTAAACCACCCAGTAACTCAGCATGGAATAGCAAACAGAGCCAAGCAAGAGGAGAAGCTATGAGAGATCATTTAACAAAGCTAAAAGCTATTAGAATAAATGTTAGTTTTTATAGGTGTTAAACAGTTTGTGAAAATACAAAGATGAAATTATGCTATGGAATGCTATGAAGGTGAAGCTATTTAAGGGAACTAGTCAAAATATGTCTTATATAATAGTGAAAGCCCTGTTTACTAAACACCAGCTAAGAGACTTAAACCTGTTGAAAATATTTTTCATTCAATGCGAGTTCAAAAGGTCACTGTTTGGCATTCTTCCTCACAGCCAAATCTACTGAAGTTAACATGCCTTTAGTAAACCAATTCTGATTAAAAGCTATTCAGAACTGTCTCTATTTGCTTTGTCACAATCGCATGGCAAGTATTTTCTTTCTACAGCAATTAAATTCATGACGTCTATTTAATGGAGCTAAAATGGATTGTGCATTAAGCAACATTGCTTTATATGAAAGAGAAACACTAAAGCATGTGTACCTGTAAAATAGAGTGAATTAAATGTATTATGCAATAAGCCTAAACAGTTAGCAGGAACATGAATTAGAATACTACCTTGAACATAAAAATGCCTTTAATTTCTTTTTTTTAATAAACATACATTAACTGAGCTTGATAGTAATTCTGAAAGACAGGTAAGTGTTGTTATAAACATATAGCAGATGGTTAAACTGACACAAATGGAGGGTGAGAGATTTGTTCAAGGTCAGAGAGCAAGTGCCCAGGAGTTCTGACATATAGTTAGTTCCCTGTTCTAATCATGAAACAAATCTCCTTTGTTCTATGTATTTGCACATTACACTTTAAATGAATAGCCATGTTATTTTGCTTGTGCTTCCAAAATACAAGTTCAGGGCATACAGAAGAGACACAATCTATGATTTTTGCCTTTAATGCAATTTTTGTTTAAGGATCAAGGGCACAGAGTTATATACTGAGGGCACTTGCATCTTCCTCTGCTACAATTAATAGTTGGCTGTAGAGATAAGTGGATGACTGTGGTTGATTTTTATCCTATTGCCACTTCCTGCCCTATACCTGCAGTGTGCTAATTTTAATCTGTAAGGAATCTAAATACCCTTCAGGTTTGGTTTGCTGATTGAGTCCTTCATTCCTTGAATCTCCTATTTCCCTACTGAACCTATAGGAGGTCAACAGAGTATTTTCCTGGGTATATTACTCATCTTGACTCTTCTGCTTTTTTACCTGGAATCAAACTTTTGTCTTCTTTTTTCTCTTAGTTGATGTTCAGCATGTCCAAACACACTAATTGCTCAGTTCTGTTAGAGCCTCCTGTTATCTGAAAGAGAGAGTGTTATAATCATGAGATGTTTCATAACTGAAAGTTGAATATAAACAAGTATGTTTTATGTAACTTTTTTTCTGTCTGTGTAAATGCAAAAGAGGGAATTCTTATACTTTTTTTCCCACTTTTGGCCAAGTTCTAAATGGTCATCCTGATGAATAAATATGGCAAGTCTAGTTTAAACATGGAGTGAGTGACTGCAGAAGGTTTATTTATTTTAATGGTTTCCCATTCAGGTTAAATCTAAACAGAAAAGCATAAAAGTTATTTCTTAAATCCAAATCAGAGTTTTGGATGAGCTTATTAAGTTTGAAGTGTCTGGACTTCAAACAAACAAACAAACAAAAAATATCTCTTTTTGAATGTGAAATACATTTGAAATAACTTCCTCCAGCTGTTTCATTTTCATTTCAAAAGCTTTTTTGAGCGTTACCAACTGCAATCCAAAAAACAACTCAGTCAAAAAATATCAAATTGTTACCTCCACTTTACACATGTAAGTCAGAGAGTATATGTGACCTGTCTAAAGTCAAAAAGCAAAATACCAGCAGAATAAGATTTAGAGTTGAGAGGACTCTAATCCACCAGGCTATGCTCAGCCCACTGAACATGACTTTTATTGTGCACCCAAAAACCAGCTGGTGATCAGTCGAAGATTGATGGTAGCATGCAGCTCTGGAATGTGCTCCTAAATTCACTCTTTGTGTCAGTCTTCATGGTGCGAAAAGGAGTGAAATACGTTTGTGTTCTGTGTGTTTAAACAGCAAGTGTGCTGCCCACTGAGCACGGCTGCCTGCAGGCTTGGACCACTCCTGCTCCCAGGGAGCCAGCAGTAGGAACAGCCACATCCCATAAATGACACCTAGCAGTGACAGAGCCAAATCCATACAGAAATAAATTAACCTTAAATAAAATCATTTTCACTGCACGCATGCTTGGAAATATTTTTAAAGTTGACATTTAAAAAAACCCACAGTAAGTTGTAATTAATTTAATATTGAAGGTACTCATAACAGTCCTCGATGTTCAGCAACACAAGCAGAAAACACTGATGATGAAATTTATAATTTCCAATTGTATCCAATCACTGAAGTCCTCTGGGGGATGCAACCAAACCCTGTATTCAATGAACATAACCCTAATGTCATGTTGTGTCATAACAATAATTTAAAAAAAAAAAAATAATGTGCAGTCTGATGAAACCACATCGCTATTCCTCCAATGGGAGTGAATGCATTTAATATACCAGAAAAATCTATTTCAAGGTAAAAAAAAGAACCAACTGCTCAAACATTTAAGGATAGGCTTGACCTTTGCTTTTCTCCCAAACCAAACTTTCCTTGGCTTCAGAAAGCATCCCAAACACCCACATCCAGAAAACAGCTTGCTTCCTGTCAATGGAGAAGGCTGGGTGGCCTTGCAGCTGCAAAATAAAATTTAATCCAAGAGCTCAAATTAGGCTACAAGGGGTAGTACAATGGGTACTATACTAAAGCATACAGACCAACAAACAAATAGGAAAAGGAATTAAGAATATTGTGTAAAACTATTCTATTATTCTAAAATTTCTATAAATAGAAATAACAATGGAAGATTCGGATAAATGCAGTTGTGGCATGACTGTGGAATCAAGCGTGGCCGTTTCTTCTGGTGAAATTTGTTATCTCCAATATAATGACCCTTCTGGCATCGTGTGGAACTAGGGGTTCATGGAAGGTTCACTGAGTGGGGGATGCCATTTGTTGACCTCCAGCTGCTTTGTTTTCTCACATAGTCGAGTGAGAATAAGTGTTTCTTTTATTCTTCCCAGATGTAAAGCAGAGCTTGCTAACTGTCTTGACTTGGTATACAGAGGTGATTTTCTGATATATAGACAAGAGTATGTAGACACCAGGTATATGCACAGCATTTAAATACTGACACTGAGGAAACAAGAAAACACATCAGAAAAAGGAAGCAGTGATTTACCTATTTGTGTGTGATACCCACCATGTCACATACTTGTTTGCTTGGTTTTGTTATAGGCAACTTGGCTGTTTTTATGAGTATCCCCCGAATTCAAATTTTTTTGTGTATAGAAATACTACCCTTTAGTTCAGCAGTCAACTGAAATAAATTTATTACCGTAATTCTTTTGAATGAAAAATATTGCCTTCCAAAGTTTCTTCAAGTCATAACTGGGTAAATTTTACATTATTTTAATGAAGAATGAATAAAAGCTAAGCACTGGGATTTAGCTTGATCTCTTTATGCCTGATGTTTGCCTGATAGCTAATCCTAATTTGATTAAATTGATAATAATAATAATGAAACTGTAACCAAGTCTGCATATACTATGTGGCCCTATTTTATACAGAGTAGTGGTGAGAAGTGACTGGCGAAGATAGGAGAAATATGTTTTAAGGATATCTGTGGATAAAGTAGCATGGCTAAAGTTGCAGTACCGTTGGTAACATCAATAAAGGCAAGGATTACTGCAGCAAGGGAAATAATGCCAATTGTAGACATACAGAGATTGGCTGAATCTCTGGGGAGGTTGCTCTTTGAGGGAGAGAAAGGAATATAATGAAAAGAGTTCCTCTGTCTTGCCACAGTGAAGTGGCTTTTACTTTATTACAGAAACCATAATGAAATTTTTCAGTGGTTGAGCTGCGTTTTCTCAACGAGTTTTTATTAGCTCTGGTAACAAGTAATTTGGCATCTTAGTGGAAATATGCTCAGAAAGAAAAGGACTGCATGTGTGCTGATGTTAAGAGCTTTTTCAGTCTGAAAAGAAGTTAGGAGACTACTATCATACATTCGTTATTTAAGGTGTTGATTATTCTGCAATGTTTGATAGTTCTTCACTACAATTCAGTGTCACGGTTGTTGGTACATCAATGAAGATGTGTTAACACCTCAAAACTGCTCACTACTACTCCCCAGTAGCTGTCAGTATGCATCTTAAAACTCTTGGAGAGCAGTTTTCAGGCTGCAGAGCTGTTGTACACAAGCTTGTTACACACAAGGCTTGGAGAAGACTGGCTCCCATCTGACATGGATAACCCAGCTGCAGGAATCTTAAACCCAGTTAGCTGGTCTTTATGGCTCTCCCCTCTTGCCAAAGTTGTCCCTTTTGTTTTGGGACTAAAAATGAGAACAAGGCCTGGACAGGATAATAATGAGCAGAAAAGAACAAGGTAATATTTGAAAAATAGGATATCTTCTGAAAAGTTCTGTAGAATGGCAGTATTTGTAGCATCTTCTGAAATAAAAAATAGAAATCGCATTCATATAAAATTATAACTGCACACTACTTACTACAAAAAACAAAGCCCACTTTTCAATGTTTTTATTGAAATGCCTATACAGACTTCAGAGGAGCTTTTGAGGTTTACAGTGAGGTAAATGAGGAATAACCTGAAGGTTATGCCCAGAAGTGTGTACAGCCTTGTGAGACTGGATGGCTGGAGGGAGTGGGTGGTCTTGCATAATGCTCAAGGAATAATGTCAGTGGTGGAATATTTGGCAAGACTTAGGATAGCTGCGTAACTGCAGTTCAAAAAACGCTGACACATTTTTCCTCTTTGTTTTGGAGTGGGTTTTCTGTTGAGGAATGTGGTATGATTTCACATGACAAGATCTGTGAAAATGAAAAAAACCCCATATCTGTTCTTCATAATTTAAAGCTTCAATAAAGATGCATGGAACTTTGTGGGGTGTCTTGGATTGATAAGTGTGCCACAAAGCCATGTTAATACATTTTGCCACACACAAGTGACTTTCTCTTCTTGTGTGTTTGCTTTTGCTTAGAAAGCACATTCCTTCTGCACAAAACTGGCAGCCGCCCACACCTCAGAGGATCTGCCCCTCCCTTTTTCTTCAAAGTACTAAATAAAAGATGAAAAATTCTGTTATAGTTTTTGGTGATTTTAATAAAACAGCACTCTGTCATGAATTATTCCCCTTTTAGTACTTTTTAAAAGGCACAGTGTTAAAAGCCAGTTAATACTCGATTGCAATTTTTTTTAAAGTCCGTGACTTACCAGGATTTCAGGAGTTTCATGTATCTTGCAAATTGTAAAAGGAAAAAAAAAAAAGGTGCATCTACTGACATATGTGACACTCTGCTTAAGGTCAACTGTTAACTGGTATGTCTTTTCCTATCAGCACATGGTCCCCTTCACAAAGAGCTATTGAGTGTTTTACTGCTCCTAATGTATATGTTGAGCTGCTCAAAGTGACAAATTGTTCTTCAGGCATGCTAGAGCCACCTCTGGGCCTGATTCTCCAAAGACTTCACCTTGGTGCTCTGATTTCCCTTTATAAAAGACTGCACTATCTCAGTCCAGTAATGTTTAAATTCCACTCTCAACTCATTTAGCAAATACACCCACAAGTATTCAAGGTGTATATTTAAACCAGATCCTATTTAGATATCATTGACATTTCCTTGTTATTTGCTCTCATTCCAAATGCAGCAATTAAGTTTCCTTCTAGAAGATTATACAATTTAGCTCTAGGCAAAAAGAGGGTTCTGTTTCAGCCTGTACTATCTGAACTCCCTTCTTCTCTCTCTCTCAAGTGATCTTGTTAATTACTTAGCCTGTGATTTTATAAGCACTTGTAAATCTATTTTCTCCCCTCTCACTTGCTCTTTTTTTTTAAATAAAAATGCAATTAAACTGCTTTCAGATGGATTCAGAAGCGAGCAAGCGTACGCATCTGTGATTTCTGGTTCTTATGATGCTATTACCGCCTATATAAAAAGTCAGATTTCATTGTAACAGCATTAAAGAAAAAAGACTCTCCTGCATGAAGAAGAGATAAAGAGATAAAGAAAAGGTCAAAGGTCCACCTGAGCTTTTTTGGGCCCTGTGTTGTTAAGGCATACAAGGGACTGACCAGTAGCACATCTGGCTACTTTTGGCTCTCTGGTCAGATAACTGTCCCCATTCACAATGGGATCGCCTGAGAATGGCTGAGGGATGGGTTTTAGTTTGAACACCGCATGAGCAGTGGCAAAATGCTTTAGCATCTTCCTTATCTCAACCCCTTAAGTAGAAGGAATCAATACATATATCTTCAAAGGAAAAGAATATTAACAGTGCAAAGGTGACTCATTCTGAAATTTTGAAAAGAAATATTCGGGCTTTACTTGTTCTCTTTCCATACATATTGAGAAACTAGTCAATTGTATCCTCAGACTCACAGTATTGTAGCAGACTATTTCCACACGCACTGTGTAAACCATAAAAATGATGAATTTATTTCTTCCATGTCTTTACACTAAAAAATTAAAAATAAAGCCAAGAAAACAATAATTGAAGTTGTTAGATTCGTGTGAAATCTGATACCATTTAAGTAAATCTTTTCCAGTCATTTCTACTAAAAAGTTACAAAACAGAGAGATTCGTAAACACAAAGTAGAAAGGAAAATATTTAAACTAAAATAAAACAGACCTTTCTTCTGGCTGAAATTTGTTTAGTTTGGGGGGTTTGGGGGGTTTTTTTTTGGTAATTATTTTTTGTAACTTTGCAAATACCTCAGATTTCACTCACATTCTTAAAATATATAACCATTCCATTCAATGCTAGCAACATTATGCATAGTGTCTATATGTCCAAATTACTTTTTCACCTGTTTAAACATGACCTGTGGGCAAAAGGGGAACATTTCCATTTGATGTTCTTGTTCTCCTTAAGTATTTAGTTCTAGGAAAAAAAAAAAGGAAAAAGAAAAAAAAAATTGGTTTC
>WEIT01031390.1:25344-42476 GCA_013389985.1 Dryoscopus gambensis
CTTACCTCTACATATTAGGGATTATTATATTCCTTAGGCTGGGAGAGTCAGGCTGTTTTCAACATTGTGCTACCAGTGAATTTGAATTAAGGAATGATGAAAGGTTGAGGTTGACTGATTAAAGTAAGACATTCAGAGGACTACCTGATGGATTTAGCTCATTTATCCTTATGCAGGCTGGACAATTCGGGTATAACAGGCTGTGTGAGGTCACTACACCTCCCTGGATTTCCCTCCTCTAATAGCTGTAATTGTTTTGTTCTGGCCAGCATATTTAGGCTTGTTACAAAGAGCTTTTGTGATGTCAGTAATAGATATTGCACAAATATTTTGTTATTTCTTCTGTGAGAACACATTATTTTTAAAAATAGTACTTTTTTGTGGTGTATTAGAGGGATAATTAAAGAGTAGGAGTTAAACTGTGTAATTGTCAGTAAGCTGTGCACTGTGTACAGAGAAAACTCCCAGTCACTGGGATCTCCAAAATGTGCAGTTCAATAATAGGCATAATTCTGGAAAGAGAATTCACTGAAACTTTTGTTTTTTCATTAAAGCAACCTGTCCTCTAAGATCAGATTTCTTACACTAGGGATCAACTTGGTATTGGTTTTATCCCTGAGGAAAGGCAAAATTCACCAAGTGATGAAGAAAATCTACAGGCAAAGATTATTTTTGTATTATTAAGGATGAAAGTTACTTGTATATTGTTTTATTGTCAAATAAAATTGTTAATACTCAGAGACCTGTCTGCAGCATCATTCTCTAGATTGGGTTTATTGCTTTCAATGTTTGGTTAAATTCTTGAAGCATGGAATAGAATTGCTCTGGATGTCAGTTGATGTCTACTTCATTTTTTCACAAAAACTCTTAGAGATGAAAGGGAGTGTGAAAGACCATACAGCATCTTTGCAGCCACCACTTTCTCCAAACAACAACAACCAAATAGTAAATCTTTTAAAAATCAAATTTTCTTGGGTGATTGTGTGGTAAATTTTGTTGAATGAAAATAAAATTTGATTAGTTTTAAATTCCCTCCCAACTTGTTTGAGCAGCCTAGGGAGTCTAATGAGCTGTAGGCTTCAACTCTAAAAGAAATAAAACTAATAAATCATTGTAAGAGTATTTTGTTTCATGGCTTTCCTTCCTCTTATGAATGATGTTGAGTTTCCATATTCTAGTAACCTGACATAAGGTGCTCTTCTCATGAGCAGCTCGATGGAGGCTGATTACCCTTCAGGAGCCTTAGAAAGAATAATACCATTTCAAAGAGATTAAAATTGCAAGAAAATATTGTTTTTTGATAAATTAAAGTTGTGTAAATCTGTTGCTATTTTTGTCTCTTATTTAAAAGCTATCTTCGTGATTATCTCTTACATCAGCCATGGTGTTTTCATTGTCAGCCACTGTCAGTCAGTGAGGCAATAAGGAGGGACATGATGGTGTGCAGTCGCTGTGCTCACATTTACCCTGTGCTGTGTGGGAAACCCTCCCAGTTTATCTGTTCTTTCCTGGTATATCAAAGGCACAGTTAGGAGAAGGTTCGGTTTCACCTTACAGCTGCCAAATATTATGGTAAAGTCAATAATGTCCCAGGAAAATGTATGAGCACGAGTGTCTGAGGCTGGTTGTGAGAATTTCAGAGGGCCAAATGCAATGAGTGTTAATGGCACTGTGCTGGTAAATCTCCCAGGTGCTTTGGGCAGTCCCACCGAAAAGCTTACAGGAAGGATTTTTTTAAAGTGAAGTAAAACAGTTGATTTTTCAAGCACTAAGGAAAGACTTCTGAAAATACTGTGAACAATTTTCATATACATTTAACAAGTTCTTTTTCATTTTTTAGGCACAGATTGTAAATCTGATTGTATGTTTATCTGTTGTCGAGGGACAAGATAAATACTATTTAGGGCTTTTTAATATTGCCATAAATAAATGCACATAGGAAACTCAGCTCCTGAAAGCTGCCACACATCTAAATTAAACAAAACACAATTATCTTTCTGTAACTGGGGATATTTTTTATCTTCCTATGAAACTGTTTAACAATGATAAAAATTAATTGGAGTTATGTATCATATTTTTCAATGCAAATAATACTCTGATAAGTATAATTACACTCTGATAAGTGTTCTTTCAATCATTAGTTCTCTATTAGACAGGTATGAATCCTAGGATTTTCACTTTTGCCTGCTATTAAAAATGGTTCTCCAAGTAATTTTAAAAAAAAAAAAATTATGCTTTCAGCTAAATATGTGTTTTGCATAAGGTGCATACTTTAGGCATACTTTTTCTGGTGCAATTTTTTTCTTAAATAGAGAACATATACAGAAATATTTACATTTTGAGTGTTTTATTTTATAAAATATCAGTAGGTTTAGATGTCTAATTTTGTATAAGACATTTATTGTTTTCCATATCAGAAGCAGTGACAAGACATATTGTCCCAGACAAAGTTTGCAGCTGAGAGCTGTGAGCTCAGGTCTTACATTTATAAATAAACTTTATAACAGAGCTTCATTTTCATAGGTACTGTGTATTTGCCACCCTTTTAGAGTCAGAGGGATCACAATTCAATACCAATAGCCACGAAGAAAGAAAGCATAATTATATGTTAAATTTTTTAACAAAGACAAATTGATTATTAAGGTTTTATTTTTCCACTCTCAGGTCTTGAGAAATATCCCTTCTGCTATTACTGAAAAGTAAAACAATCTGACTGGGGGCCAAAATATATTGGCTAAGGAACGATGGGAAGGCTGAGCTTTCTTGAGGGCAGCAAGTAATACTTATATCACAGTTGCTTATGCTATTCCTGTAACAGGCCTGATCCTGCACTGCTGAGATCAAAGGATGTTTTCACTTCACTTTGCTGAAGAAAGTTTTATGTGGAAAAAGAGAGCTCATTCTACAGTTCTGTTAGTTTGGTCCAAACCTGCAAACAGACAACTGAATGAACAGACACATTTAGGCTTGACTGAGTAACTTTGTTTTTCTTTTAAGTAAGCCACGCATGGTGATGAAGAACAAAATAAAATTTGACCTTGAAAATGATAAAAACCTATTCTTAGTGGAGCCCCCTGTTAGGAAAAGGAATTAAAATGTTCTTATGTAGTTTTCATTGATCTTGTGGATTTCCTGCAGTCATAAACTTCAAAATGTATTGAACACATTGATTAAGTTAATAAATTGTCTTCCTTAAAAGCCAGAGCTGTAAATAATAATATCCATTAAAATATGAATTAATTAGATGAATGAATAACAGCACTGCCTGATCTCTATGAGCTATGTCTCTCTACTTAATATACAAACTAATTGTATTGAAACTGGGAAAAGAAATTTTGTTTTATGTCAACCATTGTATTACTATCTAGTGTCCAGTAAGGGTTTTTTGTCTCTCTCTGACCCCATTTGTGTCCAAAGATGTCTTTATTTAGGATGAAATGCAGTTGAGAAGCAAGAAACGTGAGTGAACTGCTTTACTATGCTACTGTCTTTACTATTTCAGAGCTGCAAGAAACTAAGACCTCTGAGTATCACAGAATATCCCAGAGCCCCCTGGATTACAGGATATTATTGATGGATGAAGATCAGGATCGGATCTATGTGGGGAGTAAAGATCATATTCTGTCTTTGAATATTAACAATATAAGCCAAGACCCCCTCAGTGTAAGTTCAAGTTTCATTTTGAGAATCCGAGGTTGCTTAGTCCATGCCTTTGCTTTTAAGACAAAAAAATAGTATTTCATTATTTTGCACGGAAGTCCATGCCCACACCTTATTGAACTTTTAGTCCTTGTTTTATGTGTAATGCAGATGAAGCTATATGTTGTTTTTCAAACACTGTTTAAAACTGACCTATTTACTAATTTTGAAACAACATTCAGCTTGGCCTGGCCTCACAAGGAAATTTTGTATGGTTTGATGCTTTCCACTTCTCTCCAAGATAAAATAGTTCGGAGATGCACTTTTAAAAGAATCCTACAAAGAAGAATAAGATACTCACTATCATTCTCAGGCCATACAGAAAAAACCAAGGACAGGGTTGTCCTCAACAACAATTTTTAGTACAATTTTTATGTTTTGTGCTCTGGCCCCTAATCACTGAACTATTTTCTAATCTCTTGTTATGTCTATGTCAGCCTTTGCCCTTCATTTGGGTAGCTGAGACACCTCACTTGGGATTCTGGGCACTGTGACCCACATCTACCGCTTGACACCTCTTCTCCAGCTTCTCTCACTTACTGAGATTGTGTTTTCCAAGGCTCTGTGTTCCATCACAAAACAGTAGGAAGTGACCTCTGTGTGAGAATAATAACATTATCAAATGCTTAAGCCCATTTCACAGACTCCTCTCTTGTCTCCAAAGCCAGTTGAAATTCAGCCTGTCTGCTTTTGAAATAGGTGACCTGCAGAAGTACTTGTGTGCCCAGAAGCTTGACTGTTGAGCTGTTACCTGTCTACAGACTTTGTCTTGCCTGTCTTTAGACTATCACAGCTGCTACCCTGCCTGAAAGTGAACCATAAAGGCCTTCTTCCACCAAATCCATGCAATCCTTTAATCTATGGGCTTTATTACTGTACCTCAGAAGGACTGAGAGGCAGCGGTACCCAGCTTGCAGCAGTGAAGATAAATGCCTTGCTTAAGAGACAAGGCTTTTAATGTGTCAGGGGAGAGAGAGAGGCCCTGCCAGAGAGTGATTGAGCACAGTTGAATTAGGCTTTGCTCTGAATCACCCTCAGGACATGCCTGTCCACCTGAATTGATTGTGCAGGGAGCCCGGGGAGGCTCATTCTAACTTACACATTTAAATTAAATGCCTCTCATTCAATGGTGTGAATGCATCCTTCCCTCCTCTAATGGTACCCAAATCTCCCTCTGAAATGGGGCTGCCCTCTTGAATCTGAAATACCTTCTGTCACCTTTTTGCTAATTTCCATCTCCCCAGTGATCCAGCCACCCTGGTCTGGCAGGAGCTGTGCCCCAGCCTGGCACGGTCCCTCCTGTGCTTGGCAGGTCAGGTTTACTATTGTGCGGAGTTTGGTTAGATAGGAGGGCCTGTGTCACATGAAATATTTTCTGCAGTATAAAGCTGTGAGGAATTTCAACAGCTTATGTAGGCCTGGAGAAACAAGAATAATAAAAAAAAAAAGACAGAAAGAAAAACACACAAAGCTTTCTGGCAGTGAACGTGATCACCCAGTATTAGGCTCAGAGTGAATCTCTGCAATTTCACAGAGTCTTCCATTTGTTTATTTATTTTAAGAACAGATTCACTTTACTGATCTTACATATCAGTAGAAATCCTATATACATATACATTCAAATCCACAATTCTACATATATATACATGTGTACATATATACACAGAGATTTTTTAATGCCATTGTTTTTGTTGTCTTCAGGCTAAACGTTATCAGGCTCTGTCACTTACTAGATTTCTAGGGATAAATTTCTAATGGATGGCTTTTCTATTTCAAAATAAAAATAAATAATGGAAGAAGCTCAAAATATTTAGAGTTTGAGATAAATAGATAAACATTCAGATACTGAGGTATTTGTGGAAAAACTGTCTGAAAGAAATCAATGTGATATCTTGAGATTTCAGGCAGGTTTTATCATAATCTAGCCAAACTTTGGATGATAAAATTGAAAATTTGTTACAATAACCCTTCCTTCAATATGTTAGTCTTCTGGTTTCTAGTGTGAATAATTTCTATAAGTTCAGTAAAAGTAAAAAAGTAATGATGGGTAGTAATTCAGGCAATAGTAGTGAAAAATCTCTCTTATTTAGAAGAAACGAGTCAAAATAAATTGATTAACTTGCCTGAAAAATATGTAATAAACTTAATATATATCAGCCAAAGACTTGGACCTTGATTTTATTTGGTGCATACTAAGGCAAAGATAGTTTTATTTATCCAAAAAATCCTTTTTTCTTCTTTATCATCAAAGTGTAAATTATATCTAAATATTAATGTATTAGTGCAAGTTAGGCAGTGAAATTTTTCTTTTTAAAATTACACAATAAATTTACTACTTGAATAATACTTCTTTCCTTACAGATTTTCTGGCCAGCCTCAGCAAACAAGGTTGAAGAGTGCAAAATGGCTGGCAAGGATCCTACGGTAAGTTATAATCCACATGCACACATAAACAAATTAGGTACTTGGCAATAAAGTAAGAGCACCTTGAGTGCAGCCAAAGCAAAATGAAAGAAGTGTTTGTTTTGCTTTTGAAATGCTTTGCAAGCCAATCTATAATGTGAAATTCTGGAAAAATAGGCAGTGTAAACAGAATGCACCTTCAGATTTTGACAGATCGGAAAAGATATGCAGTGTCCATTTCCTCGCTGGTTTTGGTTGTTTCTCATCAAACAAGGTAATAGTACTTTTCCAGATATGCCCTGGTGTGATGCTGAACAGCCTGTTGAGCTGCTCTTCAAAGCAGGGAAATTCTCTGGCTGGCTGCTCCCCCCAGGAGCATGCTGTGAAGGTGGCTGGTGCCCACTGTCTGCAGTCTGAACCCCCCAGTTGTGCACCAGTTTTCAGATGATGTTGCATGGTACTGGCTCCTGCCAAACCAAAAATGTGGATGCCTTTAAAAGTAAATAAACCAGTGCAGTCTGCTAAACAAAGATTAACTCTACTGATTTTCATGAAGATGAGTGATGGCGCAGTTTCCAATGTGCTCATAAAACACATGCAATTCCCACTGTCTTGGGTGAGATTAGGATGATTGAATATTAAAGCAGTTCTGAGATCTTGGTAAGGAAAGATATTCAGAAAAAAGAATCTATTTTCAACTTAAAATGCCTTAACACTCGATCATAGTAAAAAATGAAAGAGTTAGAGAAAAAAGAGAAGGAAAAAACTGTAAATCCAATACTGTGAAATGTGTGGACCTTAACACTCTGTTTTAATTTTCATGCTAATTTGAAAATGTTACTCTAGGTCTTCAGTACAAAGCAACAATTGACTGCAAACCTCAGTTTAAAGTTTTGGAAAGAAGTTGTTTATACAAATAGGAAAATCTGATATTTGGACTTGCTTTCTTTTTAATTATCTCCATTTATGTTGAACAAATTAGGGGGGAAAAGAGGTATCTTTAAGGAAACTTCCTAAGGTTACTTCTTGTTTTCCTGTAAAGGTCTGGCTTCTTATGCAAGGTAGAGAGAAATCTGTGAATGAAAATTGCATTGCTGTGTGGAAGTGGGAACACTAAGTGGACTCCTCTGTAACTCATCTGCGGCGCTCGATCAGAGAGAGCCCAGTTCCCAGGGCAGGCAAAATGACATGAAAAGGAACAGCTGTCCACATCCAGAAACTAACAAACTCAGTAGCTGTTTTCATGATGCTATTAAAATTATATGTCATGTCTATTCCCTAGAGATCCCAACATCTCATAACATTTGCCACTGTGTGGAATGACTGTTATCTGTGTTTCCTGCAGCACGGCTGTGGGAACTTTGTGCGCGTGATCCAGTCGTACAATCGCACCCACCTGTACGTGTGCGGCAGCGGCGCCTTCAGCCCCGTCTGTGTGTACGTCAACAGGGGACGCAGGTCTGAGGTACCTCTCTTTTCACTTTATCCACTTGTTTTGTGGTGCATCCTACTGGTGGGATGTGAAAGTTCAAAATTTTGAAAATACAAAAATCAGTGTTCCCAGTAGGTTCTTTCACTGATGTTGAGTAGCAGAAGAGCAAAGGTCCATAGTTTTCTGACCCATTACCAGCTAGAAGCAAAGCCGTGATCAAAAGCCATGCCTCAAATATGATGGTTGTCCAAATTCCACAGTCATGCCAAATGCTGGGCTACATTTGATACTACTATTTATTTGACATTGTCTGGTGAATTCATTCCTACCATTTGGTGGGAAAATGCCCAAGAAAAATCCTGAAAGGAAGTAGCCAGTTAGATATAAAGTAAAACACAAAGTCTACTTTTTATAACTTCCATGTGTTACTGATTCCTGGGAGAAGCACTTAATTTGGCTGACTATTCAGGTATGTGAAGGTTTGCTAGACTTCAGCTTAACACCCTCTAGATGCATTCCCAGTACAGGAACTTTATCTATTGCACAAGCTTTGCCCCACTGGATGGTGCCCAGATGAATTTGGTAAGTTTCTCTTCACTGTAAGGTCTTAGTTTTTCTAGATCAGTCTCCAGTTTTTCTATAACCAGTTTCTCTGTGTGTATTTTCACTATAACTGCCAGATGTTTCAGAATTATATGGCCCAAGTTTCCTGATTTGAAACTGAAATGTTTGTTTATGTGCAAATGTAATAGGTAATAAATTTAACAACCAGAAGGAAGAAGAAAGGCGGTTAACCAGGAGGCAGCACCTCAGCAGCTTTTGGGTCAGATTCATGTCTGCAGGCACAGGGGTGTGCAGTATATTTTCCAGAACAATGTGGAAGCAGATGTGTTGGGAAGGAAGATCAGAGCGTGCTACCTGGAGCTTTGCCATGTGAGGGCAGCTTTAAAAGCTGGTCTGGCTTCTCGGGAAGACACTGGAAAATTCATCACTGATTTAACTGGGAGTGGGATGGGAATTCTGGCCAAGACCCAAGATTGCTGCATAGGTTGCCAGGGAGGTAATTAGTCAACGTTTCTCCAGGTCAGTTTGCATGGGATGATCTCAGTGACTTTTGGTAGATCCCTACCTGGATGCAGCTTCCTTAACAGAGCGTGCAGTCAGAAGCATTGCACCTTCAGTCCTAATAAATTATCTAAAAGTAGAGATTGTAGGCCTGGATTTAAAAGCAGAAGCAAGCAGAGCTGAGTAAGTAAATCCATCCTTCTGGTTAAAAAATTCTGCACTAACTTATTTTGATGTATTTTGAAACAAGGGTCACCTTTCCCCAGCAATATTCTATTTCTTGAAAAATCATTTAAAACATGAACAGTGATCTCATTTGTCTTTAATTAATGTAATACTCCTTTATCATCTTAAGTACTGGTATCGCAGCCCAGAGAAGTTTGAATTTCATTATTTTAGACTGTTTACAAATGAGATTGGGACAGAGGGGAGGGCAGGAAATGACATCTCCAGATGATGCAAGATGTTAAATTTCTTAAATGAAAAGTAAAGATGCATGACTTGGAAAAGCAGAACTGGCTTCACTTAGCCTGTCTATATAGCTACATGCCTATGATCAATTGATTAAATAAACTGCTGTTGCAGACGTCTGGAGTCTGTGAGACACTTGACTGTAAGCACTTCATGCTCAAAGCCACTACTGTACAGGCCAACAATAGCATAACAGTTTAAACCCAAGCATTTCCTTCTGAACTCATTGCATATATCTGTGCATGACTAATTGATAGAGCAGAATGAGGAACTATGTAGTGCTGATGGGACCAGTGAAAACTCATTTTTTCCTCTGCTTTTATCATTTCACCTTCAATTTGGTACAGTTTTCAATGCACAAAAGGTTGTTTTTGCACGTGCAAAATGAATATTTTACAAAGCACATCTGTTTTTCTCTAGAAGCTACAAAGCCTGACAGAGTCATATCCAACAATCCTAAGAACTGAGCCTGTTTTGCTCTTCTGTCTCCAGGATTTCACATAAGATCACAAAAAATGGGGGTTTCATTGATGAGGCAAAATTTTGTCCTTTTCCCTGAAAGAGAGGTTATAAAACAATTAATTTTCTTCCTTGGCACACTTGATACTTTGGTCTTTGGTAATTACTCCCCTAGTCACCCAAATATATTCTAATGTCAAAGTAAATGTAAATAGAAGGAAATGTAATCCCTACGTGAAATAATTATAGACTAAATAGCAGTTTAATATATATGAAAATCAAGTATAATCCTGGAGCTCGTTTAATAGAAGAGTAATGGGCATTTTGAATTGGTAAATAGTGGTTTAATATAGTAAATATGGATTAGAATGAACCTGCATATAATCTAGAAGTAAAAAAACAACAAAGAAACCACCCAAGATCACAGTAGAAACTTTCATACTTATGTTTTAACATTGTTTAGAGAGCTTATTACTGAAACAATAGATAAGATCTCTGAGATTAAATTAGTCAAACAGAAGAGGGGGAAAAGAGAGGGGATAATGATATGAAAACTTCCTGCTGCAGCTGTGCATTTGAGCTTGGTGTAATCTTCAATTTGCTGTTGCCAAATGGCTGCTCAGGGACTGGTGTGGCATCCCCACTCCCCCGTGATTTACATAAACTGTTAAAGACAATATAAGGAGTTGCTGTCCTTTCTCAAATAACTAATTGTTGGCATCTACATTGCAGAAACTTTTCTTTGGAATTTTTGTCAGCTACTTTGTTATTTTGAGATGTTTTAAGTTTGGTTGTTTGTTGTTTGTTTTTTTCTTGCGATTGTGTCTTTTGTATTTTTATATTAAAGATTGGAAGTTTGTTGTAGGAGCCTAAGAACAAGTTGTTTGGTATACAGTGGTGTGTGAGTCGGTGTGTGTTGGATCAGCGTATCTGCCATTAGTGACTGCAGTTTTTAAGGAATGAGCTTGGGCCTGAGTCATTTCTTGCTCAGCACAGTGTGCTACTATTGCCAGGAATATTGCCAAGAAGTGAAGAGTTGTACCAAAATGAGCAGATTTTCTAAAGCTCTTCAGATTGTTTGTATTTCAAGCTGTAGTCCAGATTGCTTCTACTTTGCAAAATGTATTTCCTGTTCATTAATCACATAAAATATTAACAAATCCCCATACCATTACTTCTTTAAAAAAATCCCCAAAACCCAGGAGATTTCAGGCTATGGTAAGAGGTATAGATAAATCATCTATCACTGTGGATTTGGAGCTCTATACATAATTCAAGAGATAGTACTGAAGAAAATAAATGTGATTATGGGGATTTTTGGAGGTCTGATAGCTCAATAATGACCAACTTGTTTATAATATCATCCAATGACAGTAGTCATAAGAGATTTTTATTTTATATGTATTATTGTTCTAGTAGCTTTATTATAATGTCCTAGACAGGTATAAGTACAACCATATATTCAGAAAATAAATGATGAGTAACAGAAGCATTCTCCACACATATTATTGCAGAGATCAGTCAACCTATCCTTAACTGAGACAGAGGGAAATTTTTTTTGATTCAGTGTCTTGAATTTTTAACAAGAGACTTGAAAATAACTGGGTGTCAGTGTTATCTGATATGATGATGGAATTCTGAATAGAAGAGTTAAACTACTGATAGTACAGTAAAAGCACCAAATAATGCACTGTTAATAGAGCATTGCTAATGCTGGAAACAGCTAGGCATAAAAATCGGCTTAGATCTAATGGTTTTGGACGTGAGAAGTGACACACAAATCTACTTTGCAGGAACAAATCTTCAAGATTGACTCCAAGTGTGAATCAGGAAAGGGACGCTGTTCTTTCAACCCTAACGTGAACACGGTGTCTGTTATGATCAGTAAGTAAAGATACTCCAAGGTGCTGAGGTCTAAACCCATATGGTCATGTGTAGGGTGGGTTGACGGAATGCCCGAAGGGGCCTGGACACAGAATTCAGCCTCCCAGGAGCAGTGCCTTTTGCCTGGCTGATGGGCATGAGGGGTGGGTCCATCCATGTTCAAGGCTTATATGAAGCTTAAGGTGGGTGGACAAACGAAATGCGGAGAGGGACACAGAAAACAAAAGGTTCTCCCTTTTCCAGCTTACACATATTTTCCCAGGATTAGTCTGAGCTTTACATTACCCTGTCTAGCATTTATATTTGAATGGTTTCTGACCTTGTTCATCCTAGACAGCCCTTGTGTCTCATTTAATTATTTGTAAAATCTCAGAGTAGCCAGAGAAAGAAAGCCTGAAGATCTCAGATGCTTTGAATTTCATTTTTGTTATCATTGCTGCTGTAGAACCCACCAGCTATTGTAAAGCTCTTCATTCTTCAATTGGCTTTATACCCAACCAATTTTGCAATTTTCTTCCATCTGAAAGGCCAGAAAGTGAAACAATAAAGGATTTCTTCTGTGCTTGTTGCACATCTACGAGAAAACTCAGATGGGGAACACACACTTTGGGCAGCCTAAGTCATCTGTAAAAGATACTTTTCTTTTTTTCAACCAGGAAGAGCTGGAAATATATACTCAGTGTAACCCGACCTTTCACATTTGCCGTATGTTCACACACTTCTAGTGCCAAAGCCCTGATTTTTCAGCATGTGCCTGCTCCTTGCTGTATTTTTGGCTATGAAGGGAACAGCAGTTGCACAGATTTTTGAGACTTTCTCAGTAAATAAAACTTTTTGCACACAGGTACTGCGTATTTCACCCAAGGTTCACAAGGGATCAATGTGCATTGTTTCTGCCATTCAGCTGCCTCTGAAATCAATTCCATCAATTAAATACTGTGCCAGATATTTACTTTAAAATCTTATGGATCTTAAGGGAAGTGGTAATACAATCTGTCCTACGTGGCCTGTTCAAAATATAAATTGCCTTTTTTTTTGATTCCTCATTGCAAATATGTTTAGTACAAAGGACAAGTATATTTATTCACAGATATATGAACTGAACACCTTTAGACAACAGGTTAATGCTACCTAGACATTCTTTGAACCTTGGCTACCCTTATACCTTTATCTCAACAGTGATCTAGAGACAGTGTTTACAGACACTCACTGTGTAAAGAAAATGTTTGTTCAAAGTCAGTGATAGATGAGTCCACTGCTACTCATTGCCATTCTGGTATTACTAAGTGAATCAACTGTTTCCTTTCCTTCTTTCTTCTGGATTTTACATAGCAACATTAAAGAACATTGTTTCTGAACTATTGTTCGTACAGTAAGCTGACTTTTTTCTACAATAGATCTATGGCAGCTTTATTCATCTTAATAGACTTTTTGTTATCTTCCTTGATCTCTCAGTTATGTCACTAAAGAGACCTTCCCTAGTGTTTGACTTATCTTTCATTACATAGTTCGTCTACAAAGTTTAAATTATTCCACAAAGGTCAAATTCCTTTTAAAAAGAGTCCCACATATTGGGTTTTATACTTTCTGCCTTCTGTTGGAAAGTCTGGTCACTACAAAAACGTTAAGCTCTAATGAATTTAGCCTCAGTATCTGTGCCAGAAACATGAACATTTTGTAAGTCACAGCTTGTGTTGTAATGAGAAGACTGAGCCAATGTACTGGACTCTCCTTTGAGCTTTCTGCAGGAGGGATTCCCTCCCGTTGCTTCAGAAGATAGGAAACACCACCAGACCAACTAACTCTTCCACAATAAAAGAACCACTTTAAATATAGGTGCAGTTTCTTGACCATTTTGGGCATCAATGGCCTAGAATACAACAGGAAATCTGATTCACCCTTCAGAGGAAAGCGGTGCTATAAAAATAAATTTGAACTTTGTACAATTTGCCATAGTACAGAGACACATTTGCACTAAAGCAATGAAAAATGTGCTTTTTAAAGCATCTTGGCATAACTAGTGTGCAGAATGTATGTCTCTCTCCCCACCAAGACTATGAGATATTTATAAAAGCAAACATATCAATTCAGTAATTTCCCCCAATAACAAAGTGAAGTTGTGTGAACACGTTGTGCTGTGCAGACCAAATACTGTGTGGAATTTAAAGATTTTACCAGAAGGAAGTGGAATTGATGGATCTCATCTGATACATGATTAGCAAACAGACACTAGGAATGCTTAAGACATAAGTAATAGCGTTGATATGTAATAGGATTAAAATTACGTAGCGTAGTACTGTTGCTGAAGTGCACACGTATGTGTATATGCACAGGACTGTACATAACATTTAGTGAGAAACATAAGCCTGATGTCTTTCAGACAATTTGTTTCATCATAAGAATAAAGTTTTGATGGATTGAGGCAAGGAGGCAAGTATACAAAATATAAATTTGTACAGATCTAACATCATTCTGTCAATACCTGCTCAGGAAGTAAATGCTTCAGCAACATGCAGCAAATGGATTGCTTAAATCTCCCATGTACGAATCTTGTCATCACGGGGAGAGGTGAGAGCAGAAGGGTGGCTGCTGGATGCCCTGCCAGGGTTCAGTTCAGGCTCCAGTTAGCAGCAGAAAAGCAAAATCTCCAGAGTTTTAATTCTCTCATGAGCTTCTCAATAGTCTTCCATGCTGATTACGAACACACACACACACACACACACACACACACACACACACACACACACACACACACACACACACACACACATACACAAACACAGCATGAAAATAGCCACAAGTGTTTCTGAGCCTATGACTCTTGCCAGCTTGACCACACGCTCTGGGTAGTCCAGGAATACAGACAAAAACATCAATCAAAGGACCCAGCTGTACTGGAATATATTCAGCCACCACTCCCACTCTGAGAGTTAGAGTTTATTTTAGCTACTGTTTTCTACTCTGGGGTTTCATTGTCATTAGTCAGTGGAAATAGCTTGGTTATTCACAGAGTAGAAAATGATAATATATGTAATTATAATCGTAATTGTATATACATATGTTTATGCACACACACAGACTCACACAAACACAGATAGACATCCTGACTGATGGACTGAGTTTTCAGCCCTGCACAGGAAGTGGAAGCTTATAGCACTGTTAATGTAGGAGTTGCATGTCTCATTCTGCTCAAGTGTAATGACCCTATACTTCGAACCAAGTACACAAAAGGGGACAACTGTTGCTCCATCTCACTCTGAGTGAAGTTCAATAATGTAATCGTCAGGCCTCTGCGATACTGAAGTCAGTTTGAGGCTGCCTGAGGCAGCCCTAACTGCTGCTGGTAAAAATTGGCACTGATCCACTGACTGCAATAGATGTTGTGCCAGTTTACAGCAGCAATGAATCAAACATGGTCGCTTCATCTACTTCTGTAACAAAAAAGAAAAGTTATTTGAAGTGCGTTCTTAAGATATTGAATGTGATACTTTTTGATAACACTAGCCTGACTCTCCAGTGGTCCTTAGCAGTGGAAACTGAAAAACTAAACTTATTATCAATAAAGGTTCCCCATATATGCAGCTCTGCTGTGGCATTTAATGGTACAGCTCCATAAAGTCTCTTAAGAAAAATCTGATGACTCTCCCTTTCTTGATTGAGTCTTTGTAAATCAGAGGAAACCTCATTCCCATGACCTACTATTTATCTGTATAGACTTCTGTGTAAATAAAGAGCTGAAGAATTTAAAATAAACTTTTTTTCCCAAAAGCCATAACAATTCTCTGTCCATTTCCATTTTTTTTCAGATGAAGAGCTTTTTTCAGGAATGTATATTGATTTCATGGGGACAGATGCAGCCATTTTTCGGAGTCTGACCAGGAGGAATGCAGTGAGGACTGACCAGCACAACTCCAAGTGGCTGAGTGGTGAGATGCCTTTGATTTACCGGAGCTTTTAACGGGTGTCATAGTGATTCTGCTTTCCTTTGCTTGTAATAAAGACCTTATCTTTTAAAGAGCTTGTCTCTGAATTTAATTTATGAAGTTGAACCATGAAGACATGTGTAAATACAAACTCTAGACAATGCACAGATGTAGAGGGATCCCTGCATGAACCAAGCTCTTATGCCACCCCACCTGAGGGCCTTATTTGCCTTAAGGCTGAACCAAACTGTTTGAGGGCAAGTGTATGAAAACCTTTCCAATGGCAAGTGGTTGGACAGTCTGACTTCTAGGAAAGTGCCTTCACCTCTAATGAATCAGATACTGCCTTAAATCAGTGTTTGCTTCTAAGCTACCAGCTTCAGTTAGTTCAAGATGATCAATCTCTGCACAGAAGACTCACCACCACTTGCATTCAAAACGTGTACAGAAGAGTGTCCCACTCTCAGAGAAGTCACTGAGGACCACTGCCATTTATTTCAGTGGTGAGGAATTGGTTATCTAAACACAGTAGAAAAACTCATTTCTGAGTGGCAGCACTTAACGCTTTGCTTCACTGACATCACTTTGAAAATTCTCCCTGTCTTTACTGGTGAGAAGACTCCTTCCAGTGAAACCAATTTCAATTAAAATGGTGGTCAGCACTCTGAACAGAGATAGATATGAAAGGCTATAGAGGAACTAACACAGTAGTTATGATTTTAAAAAGCCTTCAGGTATGTTGAAGTAAAGTTACTGGGGTTTTGTCTTGACATTTTTTTATGGTGACTTATTATTCCTGTCTGGCTGTGACTACAATGAAATCACAGGATTTCAGTCACAATAAACTCATTTCACTATGAAAGGGAAACTATGTCTGCTTTCTAAATTTTTCTTCTGTTCCACATTCTTATACTTATCTGCACACCCTAACATGTGCATCCTAAAGTGAATTAGAGAAAAAGAAAATTTAAAAATGCCTAATTTCTGGAAAATCTACCTGTTATTTATGTTCAGAACAGGTACTTGAAAGTACAATTTATTTCCATGTTCTTTTGGAGCCAGAGACATGACACTTGTTATATTAATTGAGAATAGACTTATGCGAATGGAGAAATGCTGCAGTCTAAAAATAGTTTTCTGTCAGACATTCAACCTTTGTAGCAGATTGTTTCAAAATTTGTACTGCACTTCAAACAAACAAGCAATCTTGCATGATCCTTGAAGAGACAAAGCCTTCATGATGGAGAAGGTCCACTTCTTCCTTCAGTCAAAGGAGGTATCTGAGGGCTGTTGCACTGTCCATTACATGCTTGCTGTTAAGGTTATAAATTATTTTGCTCCCTCCCTAACTATTCTCTGCAGCATTTTACTTGTACATTCAGTTATGTTTACCAGCCCCTGATACGAAGTCAAATGCTGCTCAAGCATTTGCGTACCCTGCTTTCCTTTTCTGAGTTACACAAATTGTTTTCCTCTCTCACTTATGAACCTTATTTGGACATATTTCTAAGCTGTTCCAGCTTACTTTCATGTTTTGTCTCAATGAGACTTTCCTTAGGTGCCCCTGATAACACACTGATTCTTCCCTCTTCTTCCTCCGAGTCTTTGAGTCTCTGCAGTAATCTAATACCACTGCTTCTGGATTGCCTCTCTAAGAATTTGCTGGGAAATAAAATATGAGGATGCAAAAAACATGTGGCTGCCAGCAAGGAGCCATTTACCTGTTGATATTTGGTATATACAGCACTTCCTTGAAGCAGTCAGTAAATGTCAAATTGCTTGTTGCTTATACTGAT
>WEIT01031390.1:51843-79941 GCA_013389985.1 Dryoscopus gambensis
TTGCCGTACACTGGATAAACAACGGAAAGGCTTCAGTGTAGCTTCAGTAGGATTAAATGAAGCAATGGGTTCTTTTGGCCATGATCAGCTCAGCAGTGTCTGGCTGGCCTTCACTAAATACCAATGGTTTCTTATTTCTCCACAAGCAAAACTTACTTATGGAAAAAAAAATACATAATTGGAAGCTTGCTACTAAACTCTGTGATGTTTGAGGGTAGTTTCCACTTTTCAGAGTTTACAGAAATAGTTTTTGTACCTACAGCATATTGGGGAATATGCTGTAAATTAAAGAATTCTGTTTTTCTCTGCAATCTTACTGCATGGCAATCTACTGTGAACATAAGATTGTGTAGCCAAGTCCTTGAATGAGATGTGAAGGACACATATTCAATCCCTCCAGGAAAGGGAGAGCTTTTACATTTTTTCAGTATCATCATTTGCTTGTCATTGGTTTAGCAAAAGAATTAATTGATTAAAGATGTTTATTAAGGCTTTGCTCGGAACAATGATAAAATGTAAGTTTTAGGGTCATGCTGGTGTGAATCATAGCACAGACATTTTTGCAAGAAATCACAGACAAAAGTCTTATGACTCCAAGGCAAGAATGGAAGGGTTGAAAGTATCAGAGAAAGACTTTTAACTGCGCTATGTGAGACAGGAAAGTTTAAATTGAACTATTTGTGAAACAGAATCTCTCTTGAAAGGAACTGGGGTCTGGTAGAGCACTGCCAAGTAGAATAATCTTGCTAATGATGAATGCAGTTCTTTTTTCAGCATTTGTTGCTAATCTTAACAGGTAGTTCCATACATTTTCTGGAATGTGGATGAATATGCTAGAGAGGGTAAAGCAAGCAAGATAATAAGAATTCAACTTTCTTAGCAATCTTAAAGCATTAACATGTAGTATCATTTCTAATGAGAGCCAAAACAAAACCCTTAGGATAAATATGAGCCCAGAAAAATAAATTGTCAAGGATGCCAGATGAGAGAAACGACCCATATCTGAGCTGAGTTCTGGTTCTTCTTCTTGGAGGTAACTGATGCCAGAGCAATTTCTTTTGAAGAATTCCTACCAGAGCTGTTCTACTTTGTATAAATAATTAACTCCTTATTGAGCCAGAAGATGACTATAAAGCCTGTGATTAGGCTCAAGTCCCTCTTTACTTGTTTCCTGGTATGCCCAATGAATAGTTTATTAGGTGCACAATATGGAAGAGCTTTTAGCAGTGCGGGTAGAACAGGCACTCCTACCTGTGGTTGCAGGGATGCCCTGGGACGTGAAGACCCAAATTCTAGCATTACATCTCATTAGGTAGGTTGAACACATGACTCATATATCCCCAGACTGTTTCCAAGTCTCTTAGAATATGATTCATTTTATGTAATTTTAGCCATCTAAAAGCAGGGTGTTCAGTCTGAATTACTAACTACAGAGGAAACCTAAGAATAAATGCCTGACTTTAAGAGAGTAGAAGTCAGGTGAGGTAAATCCCTCCCTAAGCTACAGGCTATTTTGTGTCCGTGGTTTTGACCAGAAATTCCATCCTAGATGTAAGAATGGCCCTTGTCAAAATAAACAAATTTCCATCAAGTGGTTTTTATTGAATGAATCTTTTTCCAGCTGGAAAGATAGTGTGTTGAAACATTTCTGAATATCTCCAATACTCTGAGGAGAGTTTCACAGCTCAGAAATATGGTAAGGGGAAGAAATGGAAGCTCAGGAGCAACAATAAGGAATGAGGTAGTGGTGGCTGAAAAAGAAATCATGTAAATTAACACAGATACATCCAGAACATTGTATCAGTTACTGACATAGCTCTGATTTCTTCACAATTTCCTTTTAGTTCCAATCTCGGTAAACAGTTGAGTTTTCTAAGACTTTTTTTTTTTTTCTTTTGAGGTCCAGAATGGCTCAGGGATGATTATTTGGATGGTTCCTCATTATATTTAAAGAAGCAGCCAAAGTATTCATGGACCTGTTACTTCTCAGGCATAGGGAAAAGTACAGACAATCTTTTCAGATATAAATAAGTTGTTATGGGACTCCCTCATCAACTCCATATTATTGCTTTTTCAAATGAAGATGAGTCACAGGCCTTTTCATCATTTATAATCAACATAATGACAAGAGGGATATTGGCCAAATTACAATTAAGTATCAGATTTTGTCTCCTGCCTTTGTTCTAATTCTGTAACAAACCAGATGCAAAAGTTTGGTATCTTCCCATACCAGTCTCCTGGATTTTTTTGGTTTTTTTTTTTTTTCAGCAGGCAGTTTGGAAGCATAAAATATGTAGAAATAGGTTCAGAAGTACAGATCTTTCCTATCAAGCTGGGTTTTGAAAATGCATATATACATTTTGGTTTGTTTTATCAGAACTGATGGGAGTTCAAAGTGTAGCTATTCAACACTTCATTCCCCTTACTAGAGCATAATAAGTTTTGGCCCGAGTCTGAAGTGCTTTTTCAGGGATTTCCTTTGTCAACTATCTGTCAATATTTGTAATGACCTGGAGATGAAAACTCCCTGAAAGATGGTAAGTGTTGCTCAGCATTACTGTGCATGTTCCTTACAGTGTCCAGGAGGAGCCTTCACACCCAATATGCGAACAACCAAAGAGTTTCCAGACGATGTTGTGACCTTCATTAGAAATCACCCCTTGATGTTTAATCCCATTTACCCAATACACAAGAGACCATTAATCATCCGGATAGGAGCTGACTACAAGTATACAAAGATTGCTGTGGATCGAGTGAATGCTGCTGATGGAAGATACCATGTCTTGTTTCTTGGAACAGGTAAGACAAATTTGGCAGCATTCATTTTCCTCTGTTGCAATATAATCTGCAATCAACTTTGATTATGACAATTTACAGCTTTCAGAAGTATTTTTTTAAATGTTTGCAATCTACAGAAATGTAATAGAAATCCATGAATTATGTTCTTTTTATGTTACTGTGCATTTTTCTATTTACTATAGATATCAATTATGTGCAAGAGATACAATATGCTGGTCCTAATTGCAAGACAAAAACCAACACCAGTGTGTATTTTATTGGATCTAAATTATAATACTTCTCTTGAATATAGTTTGTCTGAAACATGATTCCACACTTGAATGTGATGATCTCTAGCATGAGAAAAAAATACCAAAGTCTAGCTTTATAATTTTGTATACTCTCGTCATCATTATTCAATATCTACTGTGTAAGCTACTTCTAAACAAAAGAATGATCTGATCAAGATGTTGCAAAGGCAGAAACAACAACTCCTCCAGAAAACAGTAGTGATATGGAAGTACTTAGCAGAGAAAAAGAAGCAAATGGTTGGAGTCCTAGCAGTAGTGGACACAGAGAACTTGATCCAACTATTCTAAAATAATTTCTGTCTAATATAACCTATATTTTGTTTTTACTTACATCAAATTTGAATCTGATGTTACACATCTGAAGTCTGCAGGGAATAAGTGATTCTTGTAGTGATCAGTTTTGATTTTTTGATATATTCAGATATGAATCACACCCTTCAGACTGAAGCAGACAAGTAGAGTGGTACTCTGACTAGACCCTAGGACTCACTCACATCTGAAACTCCCACTGGTTTAACAGGGCACTAGAGGTTGACAGGCGCAAAGGCTAATCTTTTTTACTACAGATGGTTTCAAGTAGAACAAAGGTAAAGAACTCTAGGATTACAAATACATCTCTGATCATCAGAAAATGATTACAGAGAGGGCTTGCACTGCTTTTATGGTTCACATATTATTGAGGTCCTGATTGTTTTCTACTTTTAGAATAACCGTGTCTGCCAACAAACTTGCACGGGGCTGGGAATAACCACCTTGTTATAATAGATTTAGGAAGTGGGTGCTAAAATATCTCTCAAGAATGTCAGGTTTCTATAGGGAAAGGATTAAAAATAACTGTCTTCACTCTTCTTAGAAAAACCTCTCCAACTATGAAAATCAACAGGTGCCTATGTGCCAAAGGAGGCCAACTGCACACTGTGCTGTGTGTGCAGAAGTGTATCCAGCGAACAGGTTGATGGAAAGGATTTTTTACCTGTATTTGGCTCTTGTCAGGAGTACCATGTCCAGCTCTGGGCTCCCCAGTACAAGGAAAACATTGACCTGAAGGAACAAGATCAGTTGAAAGACTGTAGCGTGTGATGTAGGAGAAAAGATTGAGAATAGGGGTTTATTCAGAGAAAGCTAAGGGGAGAGCTTATTGCTGTTGACAATTATCAAATGGGTGGGTACAACCACCTAATGGGAAAAAAGCAGATGGGGACTCTTCTCAAGGTGTGCAGTGCCAAGGTGAGGGATTGCACACAAGTTGCAATGTGGGACATTGCTATTACATATAAAGTAGAAGGTTTTCACCATCAACGTGATCAAAGAGTGGGAAAAGGACTGAGTGTGGTTATGAATTCTCCATCTTCAGAGACTCAAAATATTCAAAACCCAAAAGGCACAGCATTGAGCAGCCTGCTCTAATGGGACTTGCTTTGAGCATGGTTTCACCAGATGTCTTCTACAGGCTGCAGGTGTCTGCAGTTAAGTGAAAGGAAAACAAAACCGTTTCATTCATGTGAGGTTATGGATGGAGGAAATGAGAAGCGCTAAAGCCCAGCAAGAGCTCGATCTGGCTACTGCTGTAAAAGGCAATAAAAAAATGTTTCTATAAATACATTAGCAGAAAAAAGAGAGCTAAGGAGGATTTCCATCCTTTACTGGATTTGGGGGGAAGCATGGTGAAAAGGCTGAAGTAGTTAATGCCTTCTTTGCCTCAGTCTGACGCTGCTTGCGAGCTGCCCAAAGCTGCACAGCGTCCTGCTGCAAAGGTGTCCTTGGCAGTGAAGCCCTTCTGCAGCTAGAAGGACCATGCTGGCTCCTCTGCTAGGAGCAAGCCCCAAACCAAGGTGTGTAAAAGGACTGGCGAAGGTAAAGGACGAGGGAGGGGTCTTCTGTGTGGTTTCCAATTCTTTAATTCAGGTGAAGGTTCCACAGACAAAAGACAAGTGATGAGGGTTTACATGGGTTTTATACAGGGGTGGAAAGGGGTGGAGTAAAGGGAAACAACCAATGGGGTTTGGCTAGCAGGGAAGGGACAAAGAGGCATCGAGTAAAAACGAACTTTCCAGAAAAGATACATCAGCAATAAGGGGAAATACATAAACATGAACCTATACATAAAAGGAGGGAGAGATCTCTTAAAGCAATAACATAACAGTATGCAAACTAAGTTCCACTGGGAACCTGGGAACTTGCCATAATCAGGGGGAGAGAGCTAGACCTCTGTAACCTGAGAGTGTGCCCACCAGTCTCCTAAATGTCCAGTCTCTGTGGCCACTGCCACATGCACTGCAACATCAGTCTTTACTAGCAAGACCAGTTCTGTAGGTTCCCAGCCCCCTAAGCTGGAAGACACGAATAAGGAGCAGAATGAAGCCTCCATAATCCAAGGAGAAATGGTCAGTGACCTGCTACACCCCTTAGACACACACGAGGCCATGGGGCTGGACAGAATCCACCCAAGGGTACTGAGGAAGCTGGCAGAGTGCTCACCAAGCCTCTTTCCATCATTTAGCAGCAGTCCTGGCTAACTGGGGAGGACCTAGCTGACTGGAAATTATCACACGTGATGCCCATCCACAAGAAGGACCACAAGGAGGATGTGAGGAACTACAGACCTGTCAGTGAGACCTCAGGGCTGGAGGAGGTCATGGAGCAGGATATTTTGAGTGCTGTCACACAGCATGTGCAGGACAACCAGGGAATCAGGCTCAGACAGCATGGGTTTGTGAAAGATAGATCCTGCTTGACCAACCTGAAATCCTTCTGTGAGCAGGTGATCCACATAGTGAGTGAGGGAAAGGCTCTGAGTGTTGTCTACCTGGACTTTAGAAAAGCTTTTGAGACCATTTCCCACAGCATTCTCCTGGAGAAACTGGCTGATCATGGCATGAACATCTTCACCAGGTCTAAAACTGGCTGCATGACTGGGCCCAAAGAATGGTGGTGAATGGAGTTAAATCCAGCTGGCCCCTGGTCCCAAGTGGTGTTCCCGCAGGTCTTTTCCAACATAAATGATTCTATAATTCCATGTTTTTCCACCAAACCTTTACCAAGTCTCCATCTGCTGTAGAGTGAATGCTTAGTATACAATAATGCATTGTCAGGGTAATAAATTATATACAGAATTATGTAAGTTTTGATCCGAGTATTTTTGTTTCCTGGGTTGGAAGTTGATAAATGAGTTTTAAGGTATTTTCGAATATCTCCTATTTGCAGAACTATTGGAAACTACTAAATTAACCTTATTAAGGCAGGCCTTTCTGCAAGGTGGGTACAGAAAACCACATTTTCCGTTCATTTTAATTAATGCAGATACAAGTCTTGACTTTGTGACCTGTTAGGATCCTTTTTTTTCTTTCCTGCATAAGTAAAGAAAAGTCTTTTTCCACTATAGAAATATCAGAAGTGTTAATAGATAGTGTCCCTACTCTTGCTATAAAACTTAACAAGAACACTTGGTAAAAGAGAAGTTTTACTTTCCTGTTAGTTTTTGTCCTTGACGAATCACTATGTTTAGTCAATGTAATAGATTGGTAGGCTAGTAAAAATCTTTCAAATGACCTTTTTTCTTTTTTTTTTTCAATATATAATGGTGTCACTGTTTTAAAATGGTCTATATGCATCTAATATTGTTAAGAGGAAAGTTCTACTAAAGCTTAGTGGAAAAGGTCGAGACATAAGTTCCCAAACCATATAGGATTGTTAATTTAGCAGTGATAGTTTAAGCTGGAAAAGTGTTGAAAAACTGAAATGTTTGCCATCACAATTTGCTAGTAAGCATTTTAATAATGCTGCAAGAGATAAATATCGGTAATTTCATTTTATCCTTTGATGACTATCTGACTCTTTTTAGGTGATCAATGTGGCGTCATACACACACGTGAGCTGCTAAAAACATAAACATACCTCAGCTTGTTCTTATGTCAATCCTCTTCTGTGTATCAGGACAGGACCCATTATGGATCAGATAAAAAAAGTGCAGCGCTTGATACTTTATATTCATTGCTTTATCTTCTTCATTACATTGGAGACAAGGATCATTTTCTGCTTTCTAGCGAGGTGGAGGGCAGGCATGATTCTTCCTGAGCAGGGCACAGGACGTTAATAGCTTCCAAGGTCTTCCTCAAAAGAAATCAGAGCAATGTAAGTTACTGCATTTCTCAGCCCTTTCAAATAAAAGTGATCAGGTTTCAGCCACTGAGAGGAGAAACTTGTTTTCTTTATTCTCTGCTTTCTGTGAGACTCAGGAGGATTTGATAGAGATATTAAGTGTCAAAAGGAATGCAGAGGGGATTTGCTTTGGTGTCAGTTCATCCCAGCAAATGCAAAAACCACACTGTATAGGAGAATTTCATGTGATAATTTCTTTGGGAGCCTGGAGCCCCACAGCCGGAGACAATGGGACTTGACACCTGGTGACAATTACACTCAGCTCAAATGATGAGTTACTGCTGCTGAACTGAGATGTTGCCAGCCATGTCTGTCATTGTCAGTGACCTGTCTCATGCTTGAAATTGAAGTGTTTTATTTCTTGCCAGATGCAAAGCACACAAAATGTTTAGCTTTTCCTCTCTTCCTCTGCTGTAGCCTTAGTAATAAATCAGTTCCTGAATGCAAATTAAGAATAACAGAAGTATAGAGCTCCGACAACCCCAGTCGTTTTCATCATGTAGCCATGGCACATGAGGGTATAGACAGCTCTGTAATTTTTTCACCTTAGTGTGAAGTAAATGTAGTGTTTCCTTTGCACCCCCAGACAGAAGTGCTGAGCTCACAGGGGCTGGTCCATACCCAGAGTTTATGCACTGCTTTCCTCCCTTTCTTACCTACATAGCAAACAAAATAAATCCCAGGGACAGACATGATTCTTGTGGCATTCTATGCTTTTCAAATGATTACAATCTCCTGTTTTTCCTATGATTTTCAAGATAAAGACTCCCAAAGCACTTAAAAAAACTTGCTAGTTTTCTTAGGTCTGCCCAAAGCAATCTCTTCACCCCTGTCTGACGTGAGCTGACTTGGAGTAAGGAGCAAGTCTGGACTGGTAGAGAGCAGTACTACAAGAGAAGGGTGCTGTCTACCTATGTTGTCTTCCCAAATAGAAACACGAGAGATAATTTACTTGGAAAGAATGTAATCACTCATTTGCATGTTTGACTAGGGCAATGATGATGCATTTTTTTCCTGTGCAATGAGTAATAACATATCGAGTTCAAGAATTTGGGATTAGAGTTCTGTTTCAATTGTTCTGTTTCTGTGATGGGCCAGGACTCAGTCCCGAGTTTTTTGGATTCACCCGAGTTGTACTCTAATTTGTTTACTCATTTCAGTTATAGCTAAAGAATCTGAGCTTTCAACATTTTGTGTTCATCTTTTAGTAGATTGTTTTCCATCTGAGTTTTAAGACAGCAGTAAAACACCATGAGAACATATTCATGAGATTAATATTCATTTATTAAGCATGCCACCTACTGCTTGCAGTACGAAAGCCTTTGGTCAAAGTACACACAGATTGCACAACCGAAAGATTATTCCTGGGGTTTCTTATTGCTCTTGGTGTTATGAAAATATTTAAATATCTGGGTCAAACTTGGGTACATTAAACAGCTATGGGCACCAATGGATTTTTTTCAGGTCCTTGCTATCAAGATACGATATGTTTTTCTGGAACGAGATCTAAGTTACTGTCGTAAAAACACACTTCAGACTTCAGTGTGGCTTATTGAGATGATTAATGTCAGCCACATGCATCTGATGTGGCGTGAGGTTGATCAATGTTTCTTATTATCTTTTCTTCTCTGATGAAACATTTGTTTTCAAAGTCTAGATGCATTAAGTGCCTCCAGAGCATAAGTTTGTAATACTCATTTTCACGGTGTTGTATGATGGCTGTCTTTTTGGAAAACTAACCCTTGCTGACAACAGTAGCCTCCAGTAATGCAATAGCCAAATGATCTACGGATTCTAACAGAGAAAGATGATCTGGTCAAAAGAGCAAGCTTGCCTCCCATAGTTTTCCTGGCTGCAGTTTCGTGACTGTGAGCTTGGGAAGATGATGTTGCACAACAACAGGCGTCAAACACAATTTCCTTCTTCCTCTTGGTCATAGTGCCTGAGTCATTCATAACCTTTTGTTGACCTATTCATCCAAATCTTTTTCAAAGACTTTTAAGATGATATGTAATGAAGAGGGTGTACCTCCACCTGCTTCATTTCCCTTGTTCAGTTCTTATTCACACAACCTCACACTGTGTCCCAAAAGGTTGACTGAGCTGGGGCTATACGAAAACTTTGCCCTCAAGTGTGAGGATTTGTATCTGTCTTTTTGTTCTTTGATGCAGCTTGAATTTTATGAAGTTTCACAGAGATATTGTGAGCTGGAAAAAAATTACCTCCATTTGATAGATGAGTGAACTAAGCACAGAGAGGTTAGTGGCTGTGGTGGGAGCTCTGAGTTACAGCAGACACAGAGCGTGGGAACGTGGCTGTCAGCCCTGACTGCTAACCTGCCACTCTCTCAGGTGCTCTGCTGAGCCTCAACATTTTCTCAAACAGACAGACTTCAAACATTCTATAAACTTTTTGCTTTCTTTTTTCTTTGTAAGGTTATTTGTATACATCAGGTTCAACTCAGATAAGAGACCAGAAATAATTAGCTGCCATTAGGCTGACAGGTAAAACATAGAGAAAAAGTTTTTAGTGGGTCTCCAGCAGTGTCAGGCACATCAGAGGTGGGGATTACTGAGGGAAACCTCTTGAAATTCATGTCAGAGTATAAGTTGATGCCCATTGCAGTCATTTTTTTATGATGTGGAAAATTTGGGGGGTTTATTTGTAGCTCAGTTTGGTCGTGTGATGTGGCTCAGGGGTAGATGGGCCCCGGCTCCCTTTGAGGTTCACATTACTGACAGCTGCAGTGTTCCCTTAGGACTGGGGGAAAAAAAGCTAGTCAAAATTCAGAGAATGAGTTTTAAACTCAGACCTTCTGATTCAGCCAAAAACCTCTGTATTTTTCATGTGTCTTCATAAAGCTTTGCCTCTTCCGTTGCCCATGGTCAGCCAGAGCAGAAGTTAATGTAATCAGGCACAGTCTAACGGGCATTGATGAAACTTAGCTGATTAATATCTGTCCAGAATCGTGCCTTGCATTTCAATGAATATTATGATGATTATGATGATTATTATTTGCCTCTTCTGCTTCCATTCCATTTATTGGAATGCCTTCCTTCTTCATTTATTTCCCATTCTGAATACATTCTACACCTTTATTTTTTTTGCCTGCACTTTCCTCCCTTGCTGCTCCTAGTTTCTCAGTCCTCTCAGAGGGAACTTGATCTCAGTATCATTGTCTTTCATGTCAAGCTGGGACACCTGCATTTGTTAAGCAGGTTTGAAATGGAAAAACATTTTGAGTCGCTCCTGTCCTCTTGCTGTCAGCTTCAGGGAGATTCCCTTTTGTTTGTTGTGCTCCCCTTGGCTCACAGACTGCTGAGCTAATGCAAGGCTGCAAACGGCTCCCAGTGGAGAATTAGGAAAGTGGTGAGGCAAAATCTACCTCTTCATTTCTAGTAGTGGATTGCTATTCTGGAAACATAGTAGCTTTTTCATGACGGTGTGAAATCATAGCAATGGAGAACTGTTTTCAAGTGGATTTCTGGACAGAACAAGTAAATGGCAAAGGAAACCATGCTGTTCATTTTTATGAATTTTAGAGGATTACCTTATAATTTCATACGTTGACCTGAACTTGAAAAAATTTCCCTTGCACTTGTTTGACGATTTCTTATGCCTGATTTACAACATAAAATATTACCTATCGTGAAATACACTCAGAAACAGCTCCAGCACTGCTACTTTGCATTTATGTCTTGCAGCTCACAGTGCTTCATCCTTTCCTCTGACCGGGGGAATTTAATTCACTGCTTTACCATTAGCAGAAATAAACAAATAAAATTTTCGACAAAACTCAAATATATCGTAAGCTTTCTGTGTGAACACATGCAAGTGGCTTGATTTGTTAGATACAAATTCATGTTTATAGTGGAGACAGCAGTGCTACTGAGAAAGAAATAAAAAGTGGGATTTGGGAACAAATATTTGCTTTTAAGGAAGAGGCTGAGCAACAGTAGCAAGACTATTTTTAGGAGCAATGGGAGAACTGTAGCCTATAAGCTGTCCCTTATTGGAAGTGCTTATATATAGGTATATATAGAGATATGTAGGTACAGACTATTAGAATCCCTTGCTTTAGGCAATTTTATTTAATCAATAGCTTTCTATTCCCTACCTTTATATTTATTTTAAATGTTGTATTAAGTCTCCTTTAAAACAATGGAACATTCCTTTCAGCAAGGATCTGTCCATCATGGTTCAATACTGAGTCAAAGCAAATGGTAAAATATTGAGTCAAAGGGAAGGAATACAAAAGTAAACAGTCCTTCACTCTGTGTGTTTTTCTGGGGTGTGACAAAAAGGTAGATAGGAACCTACTTTACAAATAGGAAAGGTTATTAGGACACAAGGACTTGGCGTCAGACATTATCAGTATTTTCTGCGCCAATGCCCAGGATAAAATCTCCCCTCAGGTTCTGATTTCAGTTGGGGGCTGTGTTTGGGGACTCAAGACAATTAAGGAGTTTTAAATGTGTGGCATGTGCTAATGGATCATTGACATAAACCGGTTCTTCGGAGGCTCAGAAGCCTTACATTCCTTTGCAGGTAAGGTCACTGTCAACATGCTTAGTGCCCTGTATATCAGGGTTACAGGTACTTGACACTTTGCAGGCAGCTGAAAAAAGCCACAGAAGGCTGCAATTCCTTCCTGCACTTCTGACTGAGTATTTTGTAAGGTAGAGTTTAATGTTAGAGAGAGAAAATTGATAAAAGGATGCAAAGAAGCAGAGGTAGACTGGACTGAAGCCGTGTATGTGTGTGTGTTATTCCCTTTAGTAGGAGAAGAAATACACACACACCCTTCTCCTTTCCTCTGAGGGAGGCATCCACAGCAGTTTAATGCTTCGGGGGGTCCTGGCAGTCAGTAAATCTCTCTCAGGTTCTCATAGCTTTGCTAATACTGGCACCCAGGCTAGACCTCAGCTGTGCTATCACAAGATTTAGTTTCAGTAAAGTTTCTTCAGAAGGAACTGTTTTATCATGCCATTGTAAAATGAGAATAAATGTCTCTGTAGAAAATTCTCATGAAAAATTCATGCCCAAAGTGCCCTGAGCATGTACCATTGATAGCTACACATTTTTACGTCTTGTCAGCTTTCAGTTTCTCTTTTCCTTCTTTTTTTTAAAGACAAAATACTGCAATGTGCTCTCGGTGTGTGGTCAAGTCATTAAATATCAATATTCTGGCTTTAAAACTTTTTTATTAAAAAAAAATAATAATAAGTAGTAGTAATAATAGTAGTAGTAGTAGTAGTAGTCGTAGTCGTAGTCGTAGTCGTAGTAGTAGTAGTATCTGGCTTCCTCGAGTGAAATAAGGAGACGTGAATTACTTACAGTAATCATCTTACCCTGCAGCTCTAGCTATAGAATTTAGTCACTGAGCTTAAAGCAAAAACAAAATTGAACTTTTTCAGCTTATATTGTCTTCATTATTAATTGCCAAACATGAAGCTGAAATTTCCTTTCCTTGGTATCAAACTCATAAAAATACACATAGATACTTGCCCGTATTGTGCTGTACTCATGTTCTACCAACTGCACAACTCTATATTGCTGTTAAAACTTTTGAAGGCTGAACAAAATCTGTACCACATCTTCTCATTCTTCAGAATCAGTATTAAGCTAACAGATGTATTTTATCAGAACTCAGTCTAATTTCTAGGTCTTCCAGGTAAGAGGAATTGCTTTTTCCAAGTTAAAATGCTTATTCTTGTGATTATCCCACAGTCTGCCTTTTCTGCCACATCAGAAATACTTCAGTGGCTGTCTCAGCCTTTAAGAGCCTTCGCAGATGGACCCCTCAATCTCACATATTCTTTCAACATAAGAAATTTGGAAAACTAATCACAAATTTCCCTTTGGTCTCACTTATCACATCTACCCTGAAAAAAACACTGCCATTGCCACATATTCCTGCTTCTTACTCCTTTGTTCTAAGTGGATTTGTGGGGCTTGGAACTGTATTTTGAGAGGGAAGCCATGATATAATAGCTAAAATATCTGTACCATGCTTTTTCTTTCTACTTTACAGAGCAAAATATTAACTCCTACCAATATATAATGGACTTGATTATTGCTTGAATTTCATTTAAAAAGAAGCTTTCATCTTACTGTGTTTACGTGTAGATAGAGTTATTCTTTGGAAGGTTTACCTTTCATGTCATCAGTTATCATAACATTTTATTATAGGATGTGAATATATATTACATCCTGCCGTAGGTCCCTTTTACCTGTGTATGTTGTGTTTTGCTTTAAGATCATTAGGACAGATTCTGCCTCTGTGTGTTTGAACAGCAGCTACTACAGAATATACTGATTTTGATTGATCTTTTTGTATAGAATGGCAACAGTAATGGTAATAACTGCAATCTTATCATGACTTATGTTAATATATGAGAATAATACTATATTAGTATTCTTGTACAAGGAATCATTTCATCATTCTTACTGACCCCAAACCCTAGAAACTGCCAAACATTTCTTACTTTTCTCTGTATCATAGTGCTTACTTTGATTGTTTCCTTTTAAAATTAATGAAGGTTAATCTGCTTTTTTATTTGTCTCTCTCTCCATGTCACATAATCTCCCTTGTTCTCACCTATTCCAGATCAAGGAACCGTACAAAAAGTTGTTGTCCTACCCACCAACTTCTCTGCAAGTGGAGAACTCATTTTAGAAGAGCTGGAGGTTTTTCAGGTTTGGCTTTCTCCTTCTTTTGCTTTTCCAGTGTACATTCACACAAACACTTTGTTCTAACAGACTTTGGCAAGGGCGACTGTGATTTGATAAAAGATCAAGTAAATGTGCATGCTGTCAGTTTTATAACCACACAAAGAGAATTACAAAATGCTGACTGTTATGAAGGCTACAGATAGCTGAAGTCCTTTTCTTCTCCTATATTTCAGTTGCCTATTTTGTTATGTTGATATACTGGCTAGAAGGACTTTGATAATTACTTTTTTAGGAGATCATGTTATAATGGCTTCCAGGAGGAAACTTTTATCATTGGCATCACTTATAGAGACTATTGCTATGTATGGTCGGAATCTAAGATTTCTTTACTTTGATTATCTGATAATCTTCCTGGTTCTCCATTGCAAAATGAAATCAAATTAGTGTTGTTTTTGCTTAACTCCTGCTCTTCAAACTCACATGCCTCTGGAGTCAAGAAAGCTACAAGTTTAACACAACATAAGCTGAAAAGAAACACAAAAAGTACAGGGAGATAAGGCAATAGCCTCTGTCAATCACTCTGGCATGTAACAGCTTGTAATAACCTAAAGAAAATGTTCACCCTCATGTTGAAAAATCCCTTTCAAATATTTGAATGGGCTATTCATTAGACATTAGTCTCAGGGCAAATGGTAGTATGCATCTATGAACTTAGTTAAGGATTTTGTCATGGCCATTTCTCTATTTCATTGACAGAATACAAAAGGAAATTTTAAGCTTCTTTATCGAGGCAACATTACAAGTTTCTTTAAGAAAAAGAATACACTCAGTGTTAACACTCATAAATGCCTAGTTAGTCTTTCTAGGCTTTTGTTGAAGATTTCCCTTTAAAAAAGATATATGTGAGTGATATTACTTAAAACGCACTCTTTACCAACGTACTGCTAATTCCATTTACTGAAACATAAATGAATACAGCTTGAAGATAAGTGGGCTGAGAGGCATCTTCAGCCTAAACCACACAGATCTTTTTGTCCTGAACCCTAAAAATCATGATATCATAACCTCTGCTGTTACAATCTGGGTGGCATCATGGTGTTTAGATGAGTCTCTCCAAGAGAGCAGGGATGAGATCATGGGCTCTGTGCTAGTTAACATCAAGGGTAGCAAAGCAGAGATCGTCTTCCAGAGTATAAACACAGAAAGGAAAATGTGGCATGAGGTCCAGTGTTGCATTTGACCTTGAGTCTCCAGAGTGTTCATGAAGCAGCTCTAAACTTCTCCAGGCCTTTGCCAATTGACATGATTCGCAGCCACATTTTCTAGTCCTGACCTCCCTGCTGTGTTGTGGTCAACTACAATTAATCCTAGCCCACTGTTATGGCTTTCCTTTGTGACTGAGCAAATGCTGAATCTTAAAAACATCCTGAACATTTTTATTACCATCGATCTTATCACTTGTTTGGATGATGACTTAAGGCAAGGAATGTAACAATTCCTCTTCCAGCTCTTCAATATTTGATTTGGACACAGACATTAACAGAGTGCTATGATGACACACAGTAGTATGGAGTACTGTCTCTGGGAAAGAAACATTCAAGAACACTCATGCTATTTTAAATATTCTTGTCATTGATAATCTGAATGTATATGTTGCATGGTAACCCAACGGTAGACAATTTGTAGGAAAAGTATGTCATATTTTTATCTGGATCATGTGGTAAATATTCATGAGCTATTTTATGGTTTTTCCTTATCATCATCATCAAAGTAAAAACATTGTTTCTTATTACAAAGTTAAAGTAATGACTCCTATATTGCTGAGATAGCACAGATACAGGTTAATTACAATTGTACAAAAACCATTTAGAAATGTGTGATTAATAATAATGTGGTTGAGTTTCAACAATATATTTTGTGAGACAATAATTCTTTAAATGTCATTTATTTAATTCTGAAACTAGCAATACTTAGTAGGGGGGAGTGGTTCCTTTCCAGGATTTAAAAATGTATCATTTTCTTAGATATTACTTAGCTTTTAGTGATTTTTAAATGTTAATGTTGGGACAGAGTTGTTGACAATGGTTTGTCACTTTCTCTTTCAGAGTAACTCTCCTATAACAACAATGAAGATTTCATCTAAAAAGGTAAGGAAAAGTGGAATGCCTGCTTAGGGCTTATTAACTGAGAAGCAAATTGACTCAGATGTTAGAATATCAATTCTTGTGGAGCACACTAAATATAGGCAAATTTTCCATAATGAATACAGAAAACTTGACTGAAGTTTGCAGGAGGTGTTTATATGCCCTTCACCCACTAAGATAGAACAATTTCTATTCATTATGTATCATTTTCAATTCGCTGAAAGTGTCAATTTTTTTGTTGTTTTGTTTGAAAATTAAGGAATCGAAAAAATACTAAAAGAGGAAATTCACCCTCCCTGTTTTTTTCTCTAAGTCCTAAATAGAAATTTTTCCTTGGAAGTCTGTGTGATCAATGTAAAAAGGCAGTTTTGGGGCTGTTGGCTCCATGGTGCAATTGTGCATGTTTGTTTATTAGTAATAAACAATTTCAATAAGAATGATGCAAACAGCTGAGGGGATTTCTGCTGAAATGTTTAACACGCAAGATAAAAAATGTGTATTCTGTGATTTTGCAAGCAAATATTTTACAAAGCTACTACTAAGTAAATATTTTTCACTAACTTGAATTCAATATGCTTTTTCATTTTTATGACAAAAAGATCAAAGGAATTTCAAGGGGTTTTGTTCAATATAAATTTTTATTTTAAGAATGTTCAATTGGTTTTCAGTAAAACAGTCATTTTGGCAAAGATTTTGGTAATGATCTACTCACTTTGAACTTTTCTTGCAAAAGCTCTGATGTATTGTGAAAGTTCTCTTGGCTTATTTTTCTAGTTATATAAGGCTATCAGCATCTGGCCCTAAGCCTCAACATAATCTCTAGGTTTTACATCTTGGAAATGTATGCACTGGAGGATCCAACTAGGAACTCTGCATAATATTTATTAAACTGACTATGTGCAGAGAAAATACTTAGTTCAAAGGCTTGAGCCAATAATCCTCACTGAATAAGAACTGAGTTCTCAAATCTGAGCAATATTAACTCAGCCTGTCTGCCCCAGAACAGAACAATGACACTCGATGTCCAAAAAAACCATTAACATTCCACAGTTTTTCTAGGTGTTTTCTTAGCAGGAAGGTGGAAATAATATAGGCCTGTTCACCTGGGAGATTTCTGTTGATCTTGAATTTATATTTGTGGCTCCCCTCTTGGTTTTGGATTAATTCCAAAATTAATTGAAAGGTTTTTTTTGGGTGTGATAGCCAGGTCTTGGGTGAAACTCCTCCACATCTGAAATAAATCTTTCCATTTCCTCCTGCAGCAACAGTTGTACGTGAGCTCAGATGAAGGGGTCACCCAGGTTTCCTTGCATCGCTGCCACATCTATGGGACCGCCTGTGCTGACTGCTGCCTAGCCCGAGATCCATACTGTGCCTGGGATGGCAACTCCTGCTCCAGATTTTATCCCACAGGAAAAAGGTGAGCAGTATTAAGCAGCCTGGTGAAGTTTGCAAGGGAAGATCTCTTTCATTCTGCTGTGTAGCCCGGAGTGTTGTGATGGACAAGTGGGATGTCATTCCTTTTGTGAGCATGTACAAACAATGCTTCCATAGCTATTGTGCTTGGAATTATTCATCACCTAGGACTGTATGCTGTAAGAGTGTATGCTAAAGACCTTGGCTTGGTAATGGATGGGAAAAAAAAGAAAAGGAAAAAAATGGTTCCTAATCATAAATATTAATCCTTCTGTCTCATGCACACAAAATCAGTAAGACATTTGTTCCCTTCTTTTAAATTTAATTACTTACTATTGATGTAATTATAATAGCCTTAAATACAGCAAAAGATCTCTCAGGCTGTCTGAGGAATAAACCCATTCATATTTTTTTGTTCCTCATTTGCTCTTAAGTGAGAAGAATTATTTTCAGGAAAATTTTAGGCAAATGTGATTTCAATGTAATGCCTGTGGATTTGGGTTTTTTGACATGAGGTTTTTTAAAGCAGACAGGGAAAGAAATTTCTGTTTAATTTACAACAGAACTAATAGTCCATCTTATAATCTTATGCAAAACAGGAGTCTCTTTCCTTCCCCCAAGGGAAATATTTAATAGCAGAAGGCTGTAGTAAGCTCTTGTCTTAATAAGATTTCACTTCGTATACAAACAAAGCTACAGAATACACAATGAAGCGTTACTGCAGAGGAGACAAATATTTCAGATGTATGCTCTCTACAGCTACCTGGAAGGAGGTTGTAGCCAGCTGGGGGTTGGACTCTTCTCCCCGGTGACGAGAAAGAGGGCAAGAGGAAACAGCCTCAAGTTGTGCCAGATGAGGTTTAGACTGCATATTCTAGAGTCATAAAATCGTAAACTGTGCTAAGTTGGAAAGGACCCATGAGGATCATCGAGCCCAACTCCTGGCGCTGCACAGGATACCCTAAGAATCACACCATGTGCCTCAGAGCACTGTCCAAACACTTCTTGAAGGCTTGGTGCTGTGACCACTTCCCTGGGGAACCTGTTCCAGTGTCCAACCACCCTCTGAGTGAAGAACATTTTCTTGATATCCAGCCTAAACCTGTGGCTGTGCTTAGTGCCTGCACCTGAGCTGCAGGTGCAAAAGGCCACATACTGGGTTTTACTCCTGTTCCCTCATAGAGGGAGACAGTTGACAGAAACAGGCAAAGCTTGGATCTGCTGATAATAATGTCATCCCCTGGGATTTTGTTATTGCAAAGTTTTCTTGACTCATTCCTTACTTGAGATTACAAGGTAAAACGCAAACTGGCCATGTAGCAATTAGTAAAGTGCAGGGGGTTGTTAACTGCTTTCATTCAGAATATTCAGCCACCAGTCTGGAAACTCACTGTTTTCTTCCATGGAACAAAGATGAGAAGACAGGGGGAGGAAAGAAAACGAAAATCCCCAAGTCTCAGGCCACCTAACTCCTACACTAACATAGCTGCCAAAAGGTACAGGGAGCAGTCGCGTACGCCCGGCTTGTGCAGCTTCCAGTTTGCCATCCCCATTATATACACCTACCCAGGGTTATTTCCACTGGGGCTTACCTTCATGCTGATATTTTGTTTGCAATTTGCTCTTTATGTCAAACCAAAATAAACACCTCAAACTGTATGGAAAAAAGTCTGGTTTTCGTATATGAAGGAAATGAGCTGTCCCTTTATCTAACAGGACAGACTATGAAGGAGAAAACATTGGTAATTAGAGTCAAATCCCATTGTCTAGACAATATTTTCTTCTGTATGCACTTGCTTATTTGCTTCTTTTTACACTTCTGTCTCCTGTGAATTACTGTAGTTCCTCATGCAACATCGACTTATCCCAAAACACCTTACAAGTATTATCTTTATTTTCTAACCACCACTTTTTTTTTTTTTTAATAAATATCTAACTGCTAAGTTTACATTCTCAGAACTGCATAATGCAAGCAACATGCCGTTTCTGACAGTGTGGAGCAGCTCACGGTAGCACAACAACTCTTACATTTGGTCAGAAATCATTGTCTCCTTTGACTCATGTAAATAGTTCACAAGGGTTAAGACCCCAAGGCATAAAATGAAATATTTTTGATGACACACATAAAAGCCTATACTATTAATTTCAGTAATTACTCCTTTGAAACATCACCTTTCAAATATTTCCTTTTCAAATGATGCAGTGAAGGATCACATGACAGGGGATTATGAGCACTCTCTCTGAGTGTTTGTGCACTACCTGGTACAATGTGGCCATAGATGTCCCTTCATGCAGTAGTACTGGAACTCCAGGGGCTTTTTATGGTTTCTGATCCTCAAGTCCTTAGTGCATGGTTCAGAATACAGCTCCTAAATATCCCAACAGTGTCCATTTGCAACCATATATCACAAAAGAATTTTTTTTTCTTGAACTTAGTAAACACTGAACAACCTTGCACAATATTTAGCAAAGAAAATAATATATCTTAATAATAAAATATTTGTGTACCAGCTTTTCATGCGCAGAATTCAATGAGCTATGACCTCCTAGCTGAGAAGGACTGAAATGCCAGTATTCTCAGTCCCAGTAAGTTCCCCAGACAACTGCTACAGAATCGTGATTTTCCACCTGTCATCCAGATAATATAACATAGTTCCCATTTAGAAGTATCCTGATACTTGGTGAGTTTTATTAAATTTTGGAAATAGTCACATCTCTTCAAGTACAGGACAGAATAGAATCTTAGCTCTCCTCCATTCTGCATGAATACATCCGTCACTCTGCTGCCAAGGTGGCTACGGGCACCAAAAATTAGGTACGTGATAAAATGTAGGAGGGAACATGCCCTGTATCATAATTTTCTACTGGTGCATTAGATATGAGCACTATGAATCTTATATATATATACATCTCATTCTTAGCTGCTTGCCTTTATGAAGAGTTCCAGCTGGGGGTTCTGGCTTTGAGTGCTAGGTATTGTGAGAGTGAACAGATGTTTCTTTCGTGTGTCACTTCTGATCCTTCCATCCCTATACCTCCACTGCACAACTGCTTTACCTGCAAAACCTGCAGCCATTTTATAAGCTTCAACAAACTGATTCTTCACCTAAACAGTATCTTCACTCCAGCAAGCCTGCCAAGAGTAAAGCACACACACAGTAGGTCATGAACTATCCTTAACATTTGATCTAGTAAAAAAATAAAGAAACAAATCTACAAATTACAAAAGCAGTTATTTTCAGTGGAGCTATTTTAGAATAACATTTTGTTTTTACAAAATATTGCAGGAGGAGCCGTAGACAAGACGTGAGACATGGAAACCCTCTGACTCAGTGCCGAGGTTTCAACCTGAAAGGTACTATAATTTAGAGATCCTCATGCTATATAAAGAACACATGGCTTTCCTTTACATGATTCATTGTAACTGACATTATCTGTATGGTTTACTGGTAAAGCATAATTATTTTCCAAGTCTGAGTTTCGTTTTGATTTGTTTTTAGCATCTTTCTTTGCAATTACATGAAATGTGCACATATATGATCAAATGATGAGCTGTGAAATACATAGTTCAGCATACTTGAATTGGGAAGCTGACACTGTTGACCAGAAATAGGTGCAGTTAATTTGAGGGCTTCTCTAATTCTATTTCTCTTCAGTCTTTATTAATGCCTTTTCATTCCTTTAAACTTTGGACCTCAGAATTTTTCTGAATATTTGATCCCATACTCTGTTTTGGAGCACAGCTTTCAGCAAACACCAGGATCTAGACCTGTCTTCTGAGTTATGATTATTCCCTTCTCCCTTTACATGGGAAAAAAAACCCAAAACTATTCCAAATTTCTTTATGAAGCCCCTTATTTCCAGCTGTGCAACTGTTTAGCCAGCCTGGCATGGAGCAGGTGGCCAGGAGAGCCAAGGCTCTACCCTCCCAGCTACCATTTTCCCCACACTGATGGACACCAGTCAAATATGCCCAAAGTCATAGTAAGAATAAATAGATATATGAAGACAGCTCAATCCTCTTCAATGCCATGCATATCTGAATGGGCAGTGGCAGTGTATGCCATCAGACCAAGGGCACACATCAGAGAATTATACTCCTTTCACCTCTATTTATGAGCCTGAATTCTAAAGTTAATTTTCATCTGTACCACCTGGAGACCAAATAGTAGAGCTGATTGTGAACTTTTATATTGATTTTTTCCTAATCAGAGAATAATGCTTTAAGAGTTTCAGGTGAAAGGTTCCGTTAATAATAATTCTACTGAAGCAGTCGCCACTGTTGGTTGTTGGAGGAATCTCCTGGATCAAAAAAGATCACACCAGGTTGAGTGTAGATCCCTCTGCTTAAATGAGCCTTTGCTCATGAGTCAGTATTAAGTCATTTATATGAAGCTGAAGAGCTTGAACAGGTAATTCCAAGAGATGACCCCAGTGTTAGAGAATACACCTGAGCTCTCAGAGATTCATGTCGAGGCAACTTGAGCTGCGTGGCTTCTCCTGCAGGCATGTGCTGAGACCTCCCACCCATTGTCTGTCCCAAGGGTGGGTGGCTCCTCCTTCCATGTGGAAAATATGAGAATGTCAACTGTCTGCATTCTGGCCTGAGGGGAAACAATTTTTTCAACCTTGACAATCTTGTGAAACAGGTTTCTTGTTTTCCAACCACTTTTTTCTGTGGATGTATTTATAGGTTTATGTGTTTTAGTATCTTTGTAAAGGAAGTTTCGGTGGCAGGAGTGGGATATAGCATAGGTAGATGGCAGTTGTTTCCCCAGTGGAAAAAAAAGACTAAAAGAGAGAGCAATTTAGACCCTTTCAAAATATAATTAGAGTCATTTATAGCAAAATTACTATGTTTGGGGAAAAAAAATGAAATCTACCTAAAGGACAAAAAAGCAGAGAGCCAAGCAAAGCCAAGGAATCTTCCAAGCTCATAGAGAACAATAATGGTGAATCAAAGTCTTTAAACATTGTAGACCTCTAAACATGTATAAACTCAACATTTTTGGCACACTGTTATTTTTAAACAAATCATCAAGAACTATCAATCTTGTATAATTGCTTTTCACGTCTGTTTAATATATTTATGTATAATAATATATTAACAATAATAATAATAGCTATTAGCCCTTATAGCTATTAGAGAAATGCATTTTGAATGCAAAGTATTTCCACATTGTTCTCCTAAAAGTTAGAATTGGTTTTGGTACAACTTTCTAAATGTGCTGAAGCACTAGAACCAGGCAAAGTCTCCTTCCTTCATAAGAATGGATTTCAATTTCACATATCAGTTGATGAAAGAAGCTGAAAAGAATGGGAGATAAAGTAGAGTCTGAGGAAAACCAGTCTTAGGACTGTTTAAAAACAGTCAGATATTAGACATGTAGACTTCTAGGTATTTGCAGTTCTCATATGATTTGGTATCCATTACTCCTTTCTCAAAAAAAGAAAATTGTATTTCATATACGAGGCAAGCTCTTAAATCTGGAGGTGCTTTGTTTTCAGGACAAACATTATGATTTGGGCCAAGCAATAAGCATCCAGAAGTTGCTGCTGGTGACTGCCAATTATTCATCTATCGAGACTATAAAGGGACACAAGAAGTCTAAGTGATGACATATGCTTAGCACTTGCCCAGGTGTTGCTGGAGTGCTATAAATCTGTCTTTCTCTCTGTTGCTGGCCTGTCTACATATTCATCACATTTCAGGTTGAGAGCCAAGTCCCTTCCTTGTGTTGGAAGAGAAGCAGAGGAGCATGAGCCCAGCCTGCCCTCTCTCTTCCCTGGGATGCTGCACACAGCTGGAGCAGCTGGAGCCTTCTTTAGGGCATGATGTTTTTTTTGGTCATACAACCATATTGCCCCAACTCATAAATGGTGACGTGTGAAGAAATATATCAAATGCTTCATTCTCTTTTGGAGTAGTAAAGAATGAGGTAATTTCACAGGAAAATATCCCTGAGCTTAGTTATCTCATCAGCAAAGTTTACCAGCCCATAGGTGTCCTAACTTCTCAGAACAGACCATGTCACTCTGAAAACTGGTATTTCAAACTGAATGGGCTTCTCCACATATGATTTAATTTCTCTGAAAATTTTTTCCCAAAAATTACTTATTTTTGGCCAATATCAGAATCAGGCATACTTCATTTAATCTATATTGCAAACAGTTATGTGTTTTCTTAATCAAATCACCATTCAGAGTATCCTGAACTGTTTTCTTTTTCTTTCTTTCTAGCATACAGAAACGCTGCAGAAATAGTTCAGTATGGAGTAAAAAACAACACCACCTTTCTGGAATGCACACCTAAATCTCCTCAGGCTTCTATTAAATGGCTGCTACAGAAAGACAATGACAGGAGGAAAGAGGTGAGTAATGCGAGCAGGAGCTCTGGGAGGATCCTCAGTCAGCATCACATTCCCTCCCCAGACAAAGGCAAGGGACAGTTTGTGTTTTTATCGGGGTGTCTGGCTACAGTGAAGCTGGAGAATTTATGTAGATGCAGGACAGTGACCAGCATTTACTCACATGAATAAGAGCAGACTCAGTACCGCTGGGATTTCCTCCTCAGCCCCACTGATTTCTGTCAGACCAGAACAGCTATCAGAAAATTAAAGCTTTGCTTCACACTTTACTAATTGCAGACTGAAGGTTTGCAGCACTCAGAACTTACTGATCTAAGGAAATAGGCACAAATGCAATAACTTTTATAAAGTTCAGGAAGAAATCAGCATACATCTCTGTACTATTGAAAAGATAAAAAGCAAAAGTGGGAGAAAAGTGAAAGGTTTCTTTAGCAAGAAACTAGTCCAGGCTAAAAACACGTATTGACAAAAGCATTTCCTCACCCTGGTGCAATCATATTTTCCATTACTGCACTCTCTAAGGCTCTCGAGTTTCAGCATACAAAACACACAGTATGATTGTTTATGGGGAATGTGCCTTCCTTAAGTAATATAAAAGGGGAAAAAATCCATTTCAAATCCAAGGCTCTTACTATATGAATAAAAAGAAACATCTTTTAAAAGGAACTTTTAAGTAATGTGGTGTCTGTTGATAGGTTATAAATATGGAAAAGCATTATTCTCCTCTCAGGCCATTTTCCAGAAACAGAGGGGACTTACAAATGTCTCACTGAGTTTCCTCACTATTCAAAGACTCAAGACATGTCCTGAAAATAGCTGCCATTCTTTAATCCATTGCTTCAGCAGAATATGTCCCTTTTTTTTCCTGTGTTCACTATCTGTGTTAGAATCAATGCAGTTTCAAAGTACAACAGATAGACCAAAGTAATCAAAGCGTTAATTAGTTTTCAAGCTCTCAGATTTCTGGAAATCTTCCACAATGTCTACAAAAGTTTACAATAGCAGCATACCGTAATAAGTAAATTAGTTCCCAAGAGAACCAAGCATTATGCAAAGCACAGTAGCAAAATAGAAAAACCATTCAGAAAAATACCAGCAGTGGTTTCCTTTCATAATGGATTGAACTAGCAGTTTTTACTTCACACTGATATGCAAAGGGACATCTGCACATGCATTTATAACTGGATGATAACAAGCTGTGGTAACTTGCTTCTTTCGGATGATGTGATCATCTCCTGGGACAGTGCAAAGTCTGAGCCCAGAAAGGAAATAGGAGAGTACCAGTGCTCCTGGTTAACAGTGAGCCAAGTCCCACTTGAGACCACTGTGGTGATAATATTTATACAAGGCTATAGACTCTGCAGAGCAGAGAGAGTTCTTCAGCAGGAACCTGCTCAAAGTCAAGATACTTAACCAGAAGCCACCTAGAGTTCAATGCCAAATTAGCCTCCCTGATCTTGCACCTTTCTTCCACTGAGTCTCAGCAGCAATTTCTGAAGCTAAAAGATATATTCTCAGGGGTGCAACAGGGCAAATAAAAGTTCAAAAGCTCTTATTTCATGTGGTTTCCAGATTTTCCTCTTTGTCTTCATCCTGATCAAATTTATTCTAACATAAGAAATAAAAATATTTAAGTAATTTTCTTTAGCAACACTTGTCTTCCTTGAGGTATAAGCTCTCTCCTAATGGTAGCGATATTGGTGGTCTCTTGAAGATAAATATATAAAAAAATAATAAATTTAAGAAAGTCATGTTTGAAGTGAAACTTACCAAAAGGTCCTCTGTTGTTCCATAACCTTCCCTAAAAAGTTCCTTCTGCCTTTTTGCTCTCTAGGTCAAGCTGAACGAGAGGATCATAGCGACTGAGCACGGGCTCCTCATCCGCTCTGTGCAGGACAGCGACCGGGGGCTTTACCACTGCATCGCAACAGAGAACAGCTTCAAGCAGACCCTGGCAAAGATCAATTTCAAAGTGCTGGATTCGGAGGTGGTGGCCGTCATGACTGACAAGTGGTCCCCTTGGACCTGGGCCAGTTCGGTGCGAGCGCTGCAGTTCCACCCCAAGGACTTTGTGGGGGCTTTCAGCCACTCCGAGATGCAGATGATTAACCAGTACTGCAAAGACAGCAGGCAGGCAGGTCAGCAGAGGGAAGAATCCCAGAAGATGAGAGGGGACTACAGCAAACTAAAGGCCCTTATTAATAGCAGAAAAAGTAGAAATAGAAGGAATCAATTACCTGGATCCTAATTTTATTTTATAGTAATAGATACTTTTGTCCTCAGTGTAGGGGGCTTATATTTGTCTATTGAGAACAAATTTGTGCAAATCTGATAAAAAATTAAATGAAAATCCAGCAAGCCTCATAAAAGGTCTGTTTCCCAATTAAATGCAGTGTAACCTAACTAAAGAAAATTCTCAGAGCATTTTCTTTCCTAGAGGCTTAAATGACTCTAGGCTGGGCTCTGTCCTAGAAGCAGCCCTGGTTATTCATCTTAAACCAGATTCACCTTTAACATCTTAGTATTTAATTGCAGATGAATAGACATTTTTACAAAATCAATGCATTGTCTTGCAACTCTGGAACTGTACCAACTAGACTGGTAGTGAAAGAATCTGGGTTAAGATGCATGCTCAAAGTAGGATGGTACTAAGATTTCCTTGCACTGCGTTTAAGAACATGAGTTTCTTCTTGTTTACTGCTCAATATTGGGTTTACAGCTTTCACTCATCAATCAAATCATGTGAATGCATGCGGATAGGAAGCAAGTAAAGTGTAGTAGAAATGGTTCATTTGCTCAGAGGTCAAATGAAGGAACAAAAAGAAGAAAAACAAAGAATTTATAATTTATCAGAGTAAGCACTGATTATTGTGCATAGTATGAGTTGTAATAAATTAATGAGTTCTGGAATGTAACTTAAAATATCTCTTCTCATATTGATTTTTATTAAAATAGGGTGTCCTGTAACACTATATAGCTTTATAAGTGGCACAAGGGTAACATGAGAATGTTCATTACATACACCATTTTGAAATACACCTAAGTGACTTAGGTATTTTAGCTACTTTTCAAAGGATTGCACTCCAATTTCTTTTCAAAGGACAGAATGTAGATATACTGTATAATACTTATTCAGAAATAAAAAATATAGATTATCTTTATTCTGTTCCATGATTAAATTGGAGCTGCTCTGTAGTGTGGAAACAAGTCATAAGTGTCTTTGAAAATTTTAAAACATTATTTTTTCAACTGTTTTCTCAAAGTTGCGAGTATTTTAACTAGAATTTTCTAATTAAACCATTCCCATTTTCCAGTCTTTCTACCCTTTTTCTTTTCGATGTTATTTTTCCAATTTGCTCCTATTTTCAGTTCTCTCCTGAAAAGCAGATCAGGAAAAGAAAAGAAAAAAGAAAAGGAATGAGGGTAAAATAAAACTGAAAAATGGGTTTGGGTCAAAAACCAAAAAGTGTAACTTGAGAGGCATGCTCAAACAGAAATCTTTTGTTTAAGAAGCAGCTGTCAGGTCTAATGAAGCAAGTTTTGCTGAAAATTGAGTGAGTGTGCACCAAACCATCCTAGGAAAAGCAATCACTTTTTTTTTTTGAGCAACACTGATGCCAAAAAGAGGGACAGGTCATCAGTCCTTTTACTGTGTAAGAATGTTCTGGAAGCCAGTGAGTCTGTTCGAAACAGTAACAGGAATTAAAAATGCATGAGTACCTTAGAAAAATCACAATTATTTATGACATTATACAAAAATATAAACTGATGTTCAACTCAAAACTGAGCTATGTTAAGTTAAAATTCAGCTTCTATTAGAATACTCTGGGAGTAACTCTACAGGGCATGGGGAAACACTTCTGGGTTTGTGCCTGTGTGAATTCAGTCTAGTGCAGTGGAGGTAACACTGATATTTACCTGCTATTAGTTGGATTGTCACTTTATCATGACCTCATGAAGGATAGCTGGGAAATGAGCCCTGATCACACCATTTAGACAGTCTCTAAATCCCTTTGATGCTGGTAAGAGCTCTTTGATTTTTATTCGTGTGCTTACTGCTTGCATGGCAGGGCCAGCCTGCTTATATTTTGCCATCTGGTTAAGTGCTCTCCTTACTCAAGGCCTAAATGCATATTTTTGCAATAGTTAGCCATTGAAAACTAAGGTCCTTCTTATGGAAATCATCAGGAAACTTTCTCTGGCTTGAATTTGGCCCCAAGAGCTGGCAAAGCAGATTCTGGAGGAATC